>JASDQU010790180.1:8189-32534 GCA_032191745.1 Picea mariana | reverse complement strand
TTTTTTGTCTACAAGCATTCCAGAGAATTTTCATTTCCTTATAAAATACTTCGTATCGACTGCACTCCATTCTCCCGACGCTGCCTGGATATATGCACTCCATTCTCGTGACGTTGCATGGCTATCTACACTCCATTCTCGTGACACTGCCTGACTATCTGCATGCATTCAATAGCATTCGCTATCTGCATGCATTCTAGAGCATTTGCCTTTCCTTATAAAATACTTCGTAGCGACTCCATCAGGAAGTGGAGGAGGGGGCTTCTTTTGAAAGAATTTTGAGACCCATCAAGAAATGCAGAGAGCAATGTCCTCCACAGTAATCATAGGATTTACACAAAGTGCAGTAGGGAAAACACAAGCCTTCAACTTCACATTTTTTTCCATTCTCATCGACACAAGAGGTCACAGGATCGACTCCCATTTTGCAGCTTCCCATCTAATGCACAGATATCAGTGGACACCAACCTCTGTTTTCACGCATGTATTTCTCTATCTCAGTTGTCTCGTTGGACCCTTCAATCTTTAACACGCAACTGTCATTGTGGTGTGTTCTGCAGCAATGAGGATTCTGAGAGCCCTCACCAAACCATCGTCCAAATTCTCTTTATCATAGGAATCCATGAGGTTATAATGCATGTCCATATCTCGGCCAACGTTGTCACTTCCTCTATCCCTAGTTAGAGAAAAAACATGTGCAGTGCGTTGGTATTTCATCATTCATTCTTTCATATCGGCCCCGGATACCCAAGGCATAATGGCATCGAAGTAACGCGGGCATTTGAATTATCGTGTCGTAGTCCCTCCCGTCCTATTTGGCGTCTTCCTTGCACATGGACATAATGATTCCGCCTTGGTAGCAATTACCCTATGACTCTACACCTGGCGGAAAATAACCCCATGCCATCCTAACCGGATGAAGATGTAGATTTCTTCCAATGTAAGGAATAATAACACAAATTGTTTTTTCTTCATTCCGCCTCTATATTAATAAAATTCAATAAATCCTAGTAGTTGTGTTATTTATCTTATTAATATATATTGTTGAATGAAATTTATAGAGATTGTATGTAAAAAAAAATGATTGTATCGGTGCAGGTTGTCGCTTGATACGTAGAACATATAGGCATCCAGCCTGGAAGATCATGTTCCAAACTTTTACTACTATATAAATTCCAATATTGTTCTTCTATTTTTCACTCTTCTGATACATTCTATGCTTTGTCCAATCACAGTAAGTACAAATGATGTTTATAAGATAGCATAAGCAGTTCAACGAGCTGGGGGAAATAAAACATGAATCTATTGTTTGTTGAGAATGTTTCTGAGGCACCAGTACCACTTACGAACAATCCATGGGATGGTGCACAGCYGAGAAAGAGATAACGGACCCCAAGCTTCTATTTTTGTCGATCCAGCTTTTCCTTCTTATTGTGAATAAGTCGATTCAAATTATCAGACTMAGAACCATATCGATCGAGGTCGGAATCCATCCGGAAAAGGAAGGAGGGTATGGAAAATGGGAAGTCCTAGTGGTGGACATCCTTCTTATTCATTTTTTTTTTCGTTTTAATGAAATAAAATAGTATATTACTTGTAAAGAGATGGACAAATAGATGCATATATAGTATAAAGCCAGTGACACTGGAGGATGGCCTCATCTGCCATTTTTGTTTTTCCTCATGGAAAACAAACCCATACTGAAATTCAATGATGTACGTGGGCTGCTGTGGCCAAACAAAACCATATTAGGGCACAAAATTACAAAATAATGATTTAGAGATATCTCAAATACGATGTAAATAACAAGAGTAAATAGGATATGAAGTTTTAATATCATACTTGTAAAAATATCATGGAAAATGAGTGCGTTAGTGTCATACCATTGACAAAACACACCTATTCATAGACTTCTTTACCTAGTCTGAAAAGTGGTGCTTTTATGTTAGTTATAGAGGCATTGTAGATATCATATTTGTATGAGATTAATGATATCTGCGTTGCTAGTGCCATCACGCATTTAAAGTTAGTTAGGAGCATCCTAAATTCCAATAAAAATTCATTTCCTTAAGACAATAACCTTATATCTCTTATATTACGGTGTAGATCGAATTGGCAACACCAACATGGAGTTACCATTGGAGTCTGAACCCATATCTGAGTCCTCGGTCTTCGTTGGATCTGCATCATCGGAGTAACCCCTAACATATGAGTTCCTTCTGGCATCACAATCAGAAGCAACATTCGAGCCTCCTCTATCGTTGTGGTGAAGCTCTTGGGGAGTAGACCTGTGGAGTAGCTTCAACCAACAATATTACGGATTGAACCCATTCAATCTAATGACGAAGGAAGACTGGTAGCCCAGCTCCAGAGTGGATAGTATTGGAGCTCTGATAGCTTACCTTCACTGATAAGATATCGTACGAGAATCCCAAAATGGTACTGTGTAGGTAAAATCTGACCTGCACGGAGATGCAGTTTAACACAATGCTACAAATTCCTCAGATGTCGGTGGCTCATCACTTTAGTTGTTGTTCATTATTCGAGGATAAGCATCGAACCGACATAGGAGGTCGTGAGTAGAGACGTCTATCCTTGCTTGGGTACGGGAAAGGCCCCCATAATACTTCCTCCGGGCCCCGTTTCTATGGAGTAGCAGGAGCTGGGAGTCCCCCCATAGGTAAAGAGAAAACCAGGCATAGACCAGGCCAAGCCGCCCTTTAAGAAAGGTAAACTGATAACTAGAGTGGGTAACTATAAAAAGCATGTCAAGCTTGAATGCTCACCACGACAAGAGACTAGTTTTTCTTTCCAAATGACAATGCAACTTTCTTTGAAGTGTTTTCACCTCAACATAGAACTGCAAAAGAAGAATGCATGAAAGCTAGTTATCACTTCACGTAGCAAGGTTTCACTCAAATCCCCGGCTCAGTTTTCACCCGTAGGAGTGGAAACCAATCACCACCGTTAATCTAATATTCCACTGCTTTCTTGCACTGCCTTCCCTCAACTCTCAACAGATATATTTCCCTCTTCACCTTCTTTATCTTTCACCTCCCATATAACCTTAGTAGACCCTTATCCCTGCTCTTCTCTTTAGACGGTCGGATCCCCCTCTATCATTCGTGGACCTGGAACTACTGGTGTTAGTGGTGGTGCTACTACTCGTTCTACCTCTGCATTTGATCTGGGTAGGAAAGAGAGATATTGTAGCCAACCGTCCACCCAACAACCCTACTTAATGTTATCCCATTAACCAGGGCTTCTCTTTCAATGAGATTCTAAACCAGCCTCTATCTACCTACAGGACTCCTCTTCAAACAATAGATCTTCTCTGAAAATATGAAGCCTCTCATGGAGTCGTGGGGCACTGGAGCCTCTACAGACGACGGGCGGATGATCGAACCCAGGTAGGTGATAGCATGGGGAATTGTTCTCTAGCTTAGTCATGCTGCCTTGTATCAGTGAATTAGATGGGTGGACAACTCTGGCCATCCCACATTAAAAGAACAATCTTTGACCGCTCTAGCACAATTATATTGTTAACATAATTAATTTTTGGAGGGCATTCTTCTCAAGGCACATTGGGAACAACAGCCTGGTCCATCCTAGGAGCCACCTTTGCTTTGGTAAACGCAGATGGTGATTCAGTGCCATCATAAATGGGAATCAAAATAACTCTCCCCTTTCCACTTGGCCTGCAAGGAGGAGGAGGTCCATTGTGTGGAGGAGAGTCCCACATACCATTTTGCATTTGGTTTGGGATCGTTGGCTGATCCGTGGTCAGGAACCGTGAATGGCCAGTCCCACTAGTTCTTTACATTGTTTGGAAAATTGTTATGAAAAAGTTGTTTATGTGTTCTTTGCAAAAGTGGAACGTTGTTTTGAATTGGTGCTTTGTATTTACACTTTATTAAGGCAGGGACTAGCCACTGCGTGGCTATCTCACTTGTTTAATTATCTAGTGCCTTACACTCAAATTTGAGAGATTATGATAAAATAAATAAAGTAAGAAGGTTGGAGTATTATTTGAGGAGTTGTTATTTATTTATGAATTAAAAGTTGAGGAAATTTAAACTACTAATACATTAATTTAGACTTTTATTATTCTTCATTGATAAGGTCTAATGTCAATTAATCCTTAAGTTTTACTTATGGTAAAAAAAATGATTGACATGTATTGGTTCAATATAAATGATATCGTTATCTACAATGGATTGTTATATGTTGAGTTTAAAAAGTGGATTATTACACTGACATGTTATGATATTAGTGATGATTTTGTAATGGAATGGAACTAGACAAGTGAGTAGTTTCTTATGATGTGAATTAGATTAATGATTTGACGAATTTTGTACTAGTATACAGAGTCATTGAATGAATTTAATTGTGTTATGATTAAGTACCTTCCTTCAAATTTATCTTGATTCTAGGTTAGAGTTAGCTATGGGAGTAGATACCTCCATGTTCCTCAGAACAATCACTGGTCCTGAGACCTTAAATGGTTAAAATCAATCAGATGAATCCTGGACTTCAGTGTTGATCATGTGTCTTGGAGGTCCTGACCTTGTAGGGTAGGTTGGGCAGGTAGACATCTTGATCATCTCTATATGATGTAGTGACCTATGAATAACAATGATGTGAATTGAATCTTGTTGTGTAGTGAGATAGTCGAGAATAGAATGTGTAATTATTGAAGTATGCTATTTTTGTGTAACACTTGTCCTAATTATGTTTCAAAAAAAAATCACTACTGTACTCACTTACATTTACGTCTTAACGGAGGGGTCATTACATAGAACTATTTTCAAAAATTCTAATTTTATGTCATTCCAAAAAACATTAAAGGAGGTCTCAGTGCTACCTAGAGTATCCAAAAGAACAACCCATGAAAACCAAACCATGGAAACTAGTAAAGAATTTGCATAAGCTCCTTTTGTAATCATAGTTGAAATAGACTGGTTGATGTAATCCTTCCCTTTCTCACATAAAGCCATAATGGTCTCTAAAAGTGAACTAAATGAAAACTTATACGAAGGACCAAGGGGTTAGGTTGAGGTAACCTCCCTCATCCTTCACCCCCAATTCACACACACTTTCATCATATTGTTCAATTTCCACTTGTAGCTTGAAGGGAGGCTCCAAGCCTACCCTTTCGTCCCCCCTTACAACATATATGAACTTAAACTATAGTGTCATTGACAATACTAGTTGTTAATTATAATCTTATAAAAGAGAAAACTTGTCAATTTTACACTTAAAAATTATCCATATTTCATTAATGAGCTTGAAGTTTCAAAATAATTTAATTGAATTTTCAAAATAATGATTGTAATTATTGTTAACGTTTCATAACCAAACACTATAGAATTAAGAAAAAATAGTTTTAGTAATGTATTAACTTTGTCAGATTATTGAAATGGTATTGATAACTAATAATGCATAAATATACTTCAAACATCTCCATGAAATCACCAATACTTATATTATTATTATTCTCTACTTATACTAGAATTCAAGCTTCAATTTGGGTTTCTCTAAATAATTTTCCATGCGATAAAATGAAAAAAAAATAGCCCATATAATTCTCATTACATAACTACAAAAACTAACTAAAATTGTGATAATTAAACATACATACAAAGTTTACCACTTTGTTGAACATCATTAAACTAATTGTAACTCTATAATAGAACTAACAAAGCTAAAAACTTATCCAATTCACATATTATTCAAGCTATTGTTAATTATTTCCACAGGCTGGCCAGTTTTAATAAGAATAGGAAACATGTGTGGGAGATTATAACTGACAACAATTTCCACTTATCAGATCAGGCAGAGATTAAGGCGGAAGCGGTCAACTACTTCAAAAATTTATTTAAAGCCAAAGAAAGGACTAATTTATTTGACATGGTCAACATCACTAGTCTCTATCCGAAAATGGTTGACGAGGAGGAAGCTGAAACCCTGTTCAAATCGGTTACTTTGGAGGAATTAAAAACAGTCTTAACCATTTTCAAAAAAGAAAAAAGTCTGGGCCTTAATAGCTGGCCAGTAGAATTTTTTTTCACCTTCTTTGATCTTGTGGGTCCTAATTTACTTTATATGGTGGAGGAATTGAGGAGGAAAGGCCAACTTTGTAGGGGCATAAATTTGACCTTTTTGGCACTTATTCCAAAGGCAAATAAGCCTGCCTCATTTGAAGACTTTCGACCAATTTCCTTATGCAATCTTGTTTACAAAGTGATTGCAAAAGTCATTTCAAATAGGATCAAGCCGATCTTGTCAAGATGTCTCTCAGCTGAATAATTGGGGTTCCTTCAAGGTAGGAGAATTCAGGATGCTATTGGAGAAGTCCATGAAAGTCTACATAGCATAAAAAAATAACATTAAGTCACTGGTGATGAAACTGGATTTAAAAAAATCCTATGACAGTATTGACTGGGAGTACCTAAGACTGATTTTACTTACAACAGGGTTTGGAATACACTTGACTGACTGGATCATGAGCTGCATTACTAGCTCTAGTTTTGTTGTGCTGATAAACGGTGAGGCGACGAACTTTTTCAAGAGTGGAAGGGGGCTTCGGCAGGGATGCCCCCTTTCCCCATATTTATTTATTATGATCATGGAGGGTCTTATTCTTATGTTTAAAAAGAGCATATCCAAGGGCAAAATTTCAGGTATAAAGGTTTATAAACTTATAAACATTGTTCATATTTTGTTTGTAGATGATGTACTAATTTTGTCAAAGGAAAATCTCATGGAGTGGATAGCGATATCTGAGATCCTTCAGTTATTTTGTTTGGTTTCTGGGTTGAGCATAAATATTACTAAAACAATTGTTCACTTCTGGGGTCTAGAAGAGGTAGAACTAATTCCTTTCAAGTTGGCTATGTTAGGACCCTATAATGTACCTTTTTGTTCACACTTTTTGCTACCATTACATCCTTTTTCCACTCACATTTAAACTTACATTATCACCTTACCCTATCTTTCCAAAGGTATATAACGTCTCTTCTCTTTACTATATGTTTAATTTGTTTTGCATATAATTTTACATTACTCTCATACTTAACCATCGATCAGAAACATATAAGTGCTGAAACAGTTCACTACAGATTATCGTTGTTGTTTGAAGGCCCGCTGTTGAAACAGTCAACACGCAAACCCAGTGGCTGAAACAGTCTGTGGTCTACGATGCTGAAACAACAATTCACACAAAGAAGAAGTTGTTACACTCTCCGTGGTCTACGATGCTGAAACAACAACTCACACAAGAAGAAGTTGTACACTCTCTGTGGTCTACAATGCTGAAACAACAACTCACACAAGAAGAAGTTGTACACTCTACAGTGTGTGATTACCTTTGAAATAAACAGACTTCCCTGGGTTGACAATTTATGTAGCACTTGATTGTTTAGTTAAATAAGCAATTATAGTGACCAACAGGCTACTCCTTTCTCCTTTGTCGAACTAAACTCGGGCTTCAAGTATCTCAGATACTATCTAAAGCCAGGAGCCTCAAAAATTGTTGACTGGTATTGGCTAGTGGAAAAACTGGAAAATAAAATTGGGATATGGTGTAAAAATTAGCTATCACTGGGAGGTCGATTTATATTGGTAAAACATGTGATAGAAAACCAATCAGTCTTCTGGATGTCCATGGAGCATATCTCGCACAAAATTCTAAGTCGAATCCATAAAATGATGTTCAATTTTTTGAGGAAAGGAAATACCGACAAACACCAGTTCCACCTCTGTAGATGAGATATATTGCCAAAGCCAAAGAATCGAGGAGGTTGGGGGTTTCAAAACCTTCCTCTATTAAATTCATCTCTTCTTGCCAACACACTCTGGCGATCCTTAACACACGAAGGTTTATGGCATGAAATTATCCTATAAAAATACTTAAAAAACACTACGGTGATCGACTGGTTATGGAAAGCCTCCCACAACCTGATTGCGGCCTCTAGTTTCTGGTCAGGCCTCACGAGAAATCTCCCTGTCCTTCTTCACTAACTGCGATGGAGCCTGGGATTGGGTCAACAGATATCAATCGACAGAGACAATTTAATTGTCTTGGAGGACCACTCCCTCCTTTCGACCTCCCTAATTTCACATCTGAACAGTAAAAATTTAACATTTTTAGAACATCTGTGCGACCCCTCCAGCACGGGTTCCTTTCCAGAAATTTGGATAAACACTGATGCGCTTGGCCTCACAAGAGAATTAGCAATAGAGTGGCACTGTTTCTGCACGGATTTAAAAGGTGCATGCTTCTTACTAAGGAATACAACAAATTCCCTAGTGTGGACTGGGGGGCGACTCCTCTGGAAGCATATATGTCAAGAACATCTACAAAGCGCTCATAAATTCTCTGGATCTCCCAATCATCAGCAGATGGATTCAAAATATCTGGAAATGGAAGATTCAACTTGAAATAAATCTTTTTTTGTGGCTGGCTGCAAATCACAAGGTGCTCACTTGGGACTCGCTTCAGAAAAAAGATTGGGAGGGCCTAGGGATCTATCAACTTTGCAACTGTAATTCTGAGGACATTGACCATATCCTCATCCACTTTCTTTCACAAAGAAGGTATGGAATCACATTTTTTATCTCTATCATTTAAACTTAAAATGGGAAGGCTTCAATATCATGGATTGCTTTAACAACTGGTCAACAGTTTGCACGACACCTTTCAGCTTGGCAGCGATGGTGTGTTGGCACATTTGATTAGAGATGAAACACACCATTTTTGAGGAACGAACCCCCTCTCCTATAGTAGTATTGCAAAGGACTTCGAGATCCTACTTCTGGCAGCCTTCAAAACTACAATTTGAACAAATTGGAACATACAATTTTCAGTAGTTTGAAGGCTTCACTATTGCTTGCTTTGATGGTGCAGCCCATTCTAATGGTCAGTGTTGTGTTGTGGGAGGCATCATAAAGTTTAGTTCAACAAAGGTATTAAAATGGTTCTTAAACTGCAGAGTCGGTAGTAACACAAAGGCCGAGATCATGGGATTATGGGCAACACTCACTCTGGCAATCCATTAGTCGACTGAAAAACTTCTAGTTTTGGGTGACTCAAAGGTTATAATCGACTAGATTAATCAAAAGGGTCAGCTACATGCGGTAAACCTTGAGGGATGGAAATTGAAAACAGAAGAATTGGCGACTTTCTTCAAAGACATAAATTTCTAGCACATCTCTAGGGATCACAACAAAGAGGCAGACTTTCTCTCAAAGAAGGCACTCAAGGAACATGAAGGCAGATTGTCTTTTTTTCTTTGGGAAAATGGGACCAAAAGTCAACACACAAATCTTAACATCTTTTAACCATATCCAGCCTAGGGGGCAGATCTTTTAGCAGAGCTTTGTATTTTGCATTTGAAACCGCAGATTTATCCTTTTCCCGATTTTATGTATGTATCTTTGGGATAGGTACAGACTGTTTTTGTGTATTTGAATGGGTATCAGATTATAGAATCAAAACTGGCTTGTAGAGCTTGCCCATAAACAATTTGTTGTGTAAATGAATTTATACTTTAATATAAATTTGAGACATTTTTCTATTTGGAAAAAAAAAGCTATTGTTAATTTGTTGGAGATTCATTCCACTCGAGTGCAATCCACTTTTGTTGGAGGTTGATCCAAGTGGAGGGTCACAATTTGGCCTCGATTATTGAGAGATAATTAGAGTAGAAACATTTTGAAACCCTTGATGGACATGGTTTAGCATAGGATGGGATGCTTATCGTATTATGTATGGGAAATTTAAATCCAAAAAAGAGCTAAAAAAATTTGTATTGAAGGAAATCTATTTGGGATTTTCACATCCTACCATAAATAAGTGCAAATGTTTATTAGCTAGACAAAATTGAAATTTGAATTAATTTTTTAATTTGAGGTGTAGGATAGTTGGAGATGGAGTGTGCTCTTAAGGCACTACGTGATGTTAAAGTCATTAATTTGAAACCTGCAAGGACAAAAAATGCAACTATATTAAAGGTTGGTGTGGCTCAAGTGGAATCCTCAGCGACCTGCTAGTCCCCCAGGTCACGAACAAACTAGCAAACAAAAAAAATAAAACTAAATTTTCAATAATTAATTTTAATAAAATAATTGTTCTTTCAATTTAATATAATAATAATATTTTATATATTAAATTATGAAAACAATTATAAATTACAATTTGATATAATAATAACATCTTATGTGTTAAATCGGGAAAACAATTATAAATTACGTTTCATTAATTAATTGATTTTTAATTTAAACTTTTTATAAATAAATATTTAAAAATAATAAATGACATTAAAAACAATTATAAAATCTTTAAATTGTTAATGCCAAATCTACAAGTATAATGATGAAATGCACGTGTGTACAAATTTTGAATTATATTTAAAGGTATTAAGACAATCTATTGATATCAAGATTCATTAAAATCATTTTCATTTCCTTTTAAAGTATCCACGACAATCTAATAATGTAATACTATTAACCTTTATTGAAATCAAATTTATGCATGGTTTCATGATGAGTAATTTATTTTTAAAACTTCAACAAAGTCGTATTAAATCAAAATTTAAAGGACAAGGTTACTTCGACAATGACTTTCTTGAAATTTAAAATTGAAAATGGAAGTTTCGAACTTCCACTCTTTTGAGCTTTCATATAAATCCAAGATCTTACCACCCAATTGTTTAGAAATATAAAAATCACTTTTAAAATTAAAATTAAAATATAAAAATTAATTAAATAAAAACATATTATATAATATTTTTAAGTAAAATTAAATGTCGAGAAAGGATTGTAATGAAGCATTCACCACATTATAGTTAGTTTAAGCAACTTAAACATGAAAAATGATTTACAATGAAGTATTCACTAATTTGTTTTCCACATTCTCAGTGTAATGTTACCCCTAAAAAATGATTCACAATAAAGTATTCACTAATTTGTTTTCCACATTCTCATTGGAATGTTACCCCTAAAAAAATGATTCGCAATAAAGTATTCACCAATTTGTCTTCCACATTTTCACTTGAATGTCACCCCTAACTTCTGAGCTAGGAATATAAAATTATAAGAAAAATCCAAGTTCTTAATCTTAATCAACCTAAACCATGTGCATTAAAAAACTCACTAACCTACTAATTTAACATGGTAGAGTCATAATATTTAAAAAGATCCTAAATCTTTGTTATTATTGTTTAATAAAGATTATTGTATCCGTATATTTAAGTGTTCTATATTTCAATACTTTTTTTTTACTAGAAACACTTCTTTTAATTCTTAATAGAACATAAAAGCTAACATACATTTTAATATTCCTTGAACAAGTGGTGGGGAGGAAAGAGGATATCACGACATGAATAGAGGGGATACATGGCATGGTTGTGTGTGTGGAGGATACATGTAAAGGAATTTAAGAACCTTCAATTCATCATGGTTCAAACTGCTCCAATCTTGACTCCAACTATGTCAGTCAAGGATGAGCCTTCATTATGGATATCATGAATTGAAAGGGATTTAGCATAAATGATAATTCCATAGTAGAGGTGATAGAAATCTGATTATATGATAGGATGGGTTAATTTGTTGGCTATTTTATTGGGCATAGAGGATGAAAGTAGGGCTCTGCTATGTTGGAACCCTTGTCTCATGTTGTTAGTGTTTAGGATTTTCTAGACTCCTTTGAATTTGGGTCTCACTCTTTCAATCAACCAGGCTTAGGCTTAGCCTATGCTGGCTTGTAGGTGGCATACTTTTTTCTTGGTTTGGGAGAGAATACACACACACATAATCCCAAGGGTTAGTTCAAGTGGTTTGACTTGCCAAGTCCCTAGGTGTCCAAGAAAATAAAAAAATAAAATAAGCCTACCATTATTAATAAAATAAATTAAAGAAACACTTATATAGTGGAAGGAAAACTTTCATACCATTACAAATCAACATAAGTTCAAAAAAATATAAATTCAAACAACATTTGTCTCAAAAATTGTATATGGTCAAAGATTAAAAACACAATGACTAATACACCTAATTCAAAAAATAAAAAATATGGTTTTCAATTATGGTACACTTCTAAGTATCATTCATTGGCTTTATCGCATACCTAGATGTTTTCCCTAGCCACTGAGGTACTCTATAATGAATTTTGAACTTCTATTAACCAATTATAAAGATTATTCCAAAACTCTAACATTAATACAACTTAATTCATACATAGATACATATAGTGGTAAAAATAACCATGCATATTTTGAATCATTCATTGCACATTTGATTCCATGAATTCACACAATGAACTACAAATATAAAACATTCCACTTAAAGTTTATTATAAATACTTATATGTAATGAACACAAGTCCACTAAATTAGTTGCTAAGGAGTGATTCACTGCACAACCATAGAAATTAGGTATGGATTCCATCCCCAAGCCATATTGTGATACCACCGAGGTGAAGGAAGCTCCTATAGGGTCTATTCTCACTCAACCCAACCCATCTTGATCTGTAAACTATTGTGGATATTCCATTGGAATATTTTCCCACAACATATTTTACAAGTTTCTGCAAGATCTTTGTTATGTAGTGTGTGTTAGGATATTTAGACACTTAGGTAGATAATATTAACATGGTCTAATTTGTCTTTAGGTAAAAGTGTATTTCTTAGAGTGTTTCTTTAGTATGCATTTGTAGTTATGTAATCCACAGTCAAGATATGTTCTAGACATAGAGTGATCTAATGAATCGTATTCTCATCGATCTTAACTGGTACATTGATCCATGAATTAACACTTGATTGATCCATAATCTCTATTTAAAGAGCATGTAAGGTAATTTGTTGATGATCAATTGTGAGAAACTCTCTTATAAAATATTTTTCTTTTGCATTAATATATTTCCTCAAGTGGCCAGGTTGGTTGGGGTCGTGGACTGTTTCCCTCTTTGAGGGTTTTAAACACATAAAAACATCATCGTGTTGATCTTTGATCTAGTTGTGTGAGTGGTTACTGAAGGTGTTCTTCCTTTGTTGGAATAACTTATTTTTTCAAACATGGTATCAGAGCCTGTTTGAAGAACCACTTCTGTTGTTGATCGAGATCTTGAATCCATGTTGTTGCATTTATGGTTTCTACAAAATCTATACATTTCTAGGATGAGATGATTGTTCCATTGCATCCAACGCACTTCCTTCAGTTAGAAAATATTTTTGTTTCACTTGAAAAGGTTTATGTTTTCCCAAGATACATCCATTTTAGTCATATCCTTAGGTATAAATCTTGAATATGCCATTTAAAAAAAAACACAAATTTAATATTTTAGTTTCCTATTTTTATTTCTAGGTTGCTACTTTTTCTAGTCTACGTATGCTCTTTGTCAAGCGCTTTGTGAGATCTCGAAAAATAAAAAACAGAGTGGAAAGTGTTTTCTTGTATATGTATGCTCTTTGTTGTGCACTTTGTGCGATCTCAGTAAATCAAAAACAAAGAAAAAATATGCATTTTCTAGGCAAGCTAACCGATATCTAACCCCATTTTTTGTTGAGATTCATTTTTTTTTTTCAAAAAAATTCACTTTTGTTTGTATGAGCACATGAAAAGGAAGGTTTTTGGGGTAAGCACACACTTTGAGGTGAAGCTCCAACAACAACAACAACCCCATCCTCCTCATTTACAATTATAATATATTTTTTCGTTAGCTCACTTGGTTGAAAATTGTTTTATTTAGTACGAGGTTTTGAGTTCAAGTCTCTTATTTTTTAAGTTATTTTTTGAAAAAGTTCACGCATTCATTGTAAAGTGCATTTCACTTAAATTAATTATTTTTTGAAAAATTTCATGTATTCACTTTAAAGTGCATTTCACTTAAATTAATTACTTTTTGAAAAAGTTTATGCATTCGTTATAAAGTGTATTTCACTTAAATTAATTATTTTTTGAAAAACTTCATGCATTAATTGTAAAATGCATTTACTTAAATTATAAAATTGAATCACTATAAAGTAGCTCTAATATTCATTTTTAGTTGTTTTTTTGAAAAATTTCATGCATCCATTCTAAAGTGCATTTTGTTAGAGAAATAGGATCGCAGAGCAATAAAATAAAACAAATGTGGAAATAAAACATAGAAGATGCACAATACAATAGAGACACAGATATACGTGGTTCACCCGGTGTGAGCTACAACCACTAGAGAAAATGTCAGATCTTTCCTTTTATTGTACAACAAAATGAAGGGATACAACCTACAACTCAACCGATGTAACTTCATCTTCTTCCTCTCACAATCTCCTCTCTCATAATACAATAATCACACACATGCACAGCCGCAATACAATTCCCTCATAAAATAGGGTTTCCTTCTAGGGAAAAAATTCCTAAAATAACTTCTACTGTAAGATCTGGGACCTTATAATGAACGATCCAGATTGACTATGAAATTATAATATTTTACAAGGCAAAATTTCTCAATATTTCACTTCAGGGGTGCTTCCCTCGAATCCCCTGCCAATGGGGGGGGGGGGCTAGAAAAATTGTCGCCACCNGGGGGGGGGGGGGGGGCTAGAAAAATTGTCGCCACCCCTCCCTAGACCCCCCTGGTGACATCTGTAGGGGGGGAATCCCCCCCACACCCCCTGTTAGGGAATGAGGTCCAAACACGGTTGAAACAAACCTATGAATCAAAAAGATAATCAGGCTCCACAACCAACACATTTCACTTAAATTATAAAAGTGAATCACTATAAAGTAGTTTTAATATTAATTTTTAGTTATTTTTTTGCATGTAACTTTAATTTATAAAGTAACTTCATTATAAAATTGATACTCATTTATTTTATAAAAGTGGATCACTTCATAAGTAACTTAGTTGTAAAAGTGAGCTTATAGGTAAAGTTAGAGAAGGAAGAGAATTTTGTACATCCATCACCATGTGGACCAAATTCTACCCGTCACGTGGTTCTTTGGTTGTCGTTTATGCGTTTTCTTACAAATGGTATAACTTTCACATCCGAAGTTTGTTTTCAGTGCGAGTTTTTTTAAACAACTTTCTTTTTCGAGTGATTTCCATCTAGGTAGTTAGTTTCATATTTTTAATCCATATTTTTTTTTTCATATTTTAATATGGCTTCACCAAGCGATAATGTTTTTACCAGTACCAACTAATTTTCATAGAAATCTCATATCGAGGATGTAGTAAGAAGTAAATGATTGTACTAGATTACCTTGGAAACAAAACAAACCCCATATGATGATGAAAAGAAATACAAATGGAATAATAAGAATGATGAAGCACATAGACTAATCAAAATTTCCATCTCTCTTGATTTAAAGTTTCACATTCAAGGAATTGATGGCCCAAAAAAAGATTGAGAAAAACTTGAAGATTTGTTTGACATTGTGATAAAATCCCACAAGATTGAAAATGAATTAATGAAAAGTCCCAATGATTTTCCTTGTATTGAATATTATTTATCTAAGTTCAAAACACTTAGAATTTTATGTAAATATTGTCAAATTGATCTAGGTGGATATCGGTGTCCACCCACCTTTTCCAACTAGCTCAAAACAATTTTCTAGCAATTTTGGCAATTTACTATTTTTAGCAGCTTTTAACTTATCGGGCCAGTTTGAGGGCCTAAACGATGTTTTTTTCAATATTGGGAACCTATATGATAATAGAAGGCTCTAATAGAGCTTCGTAAATAAATCTCCTCATCAATACTTTCCAATGAGCTATCTTGTGCCCTAAACGAAGATCATATGCAAAAGTTACAACCTCGAGAAGTTAATTTACTAACTTACCCCAACAGGGCCCACATGACTTGTGGCGCTTCATCTCCTACGGTTAGGTTTTTTGATGTCTATGGTTTTGAAATTCATCCTTATTGTAAAAATTCCTTTAGAGTGTCATTGTACTCATCTTATTGTGAATGAGTGTAGCCGTCACATCTCTTCTCTGAGATAAGATGCCACCATTCTAGCAAGCTTGTTTTCAATTTGCATTTTATAGTTTTCAACATATTACTTATTTAATAGAAGTCAAGTTTTATTGTATCTCTGTTATTTTTCACTGTGTCTCTGTGTTAACATTATAAATCCATTGTTTCATTTCATTCCTCTCATAAATATGGATCAGTGGTATCAGAGCGGTCTGCTCCTTCTCGTTTTTTAATGCATGTCCCCGATGCAGTCAGGGTATAGAGAGTTGGGTCTCGAGCTTGTTTCTCTTGAGGAAAACTACTCTCGCACGCCCAAGAAACCTCTCATGGAGGGAAAAATTAAATACGATGGGATATGAGATCCTTTTAAAATGGTGCTCAAGGAATCCCTTCAACGACAAAGGAACAAGATGATGGACAGGTTTGCACAAATCCTTTGACAACTGCCGACAAGTGACACATCCACCTCAAGTGGAAGTGCTACCCCCTTCAAGGTACATATCAATTTTTATATTCCTATATTTGAAGTTCAAATAGATGTGGATGTCGTAGATAAATGGTTAAACCTTCTAGAAGGGTATTTTTTTTCCACAACGTTTCCGATAGAGAAAATATTATATTTTTGCTACTCAATGCCATCCCCCATGTCAAATATTGGTGGGGGAATTTCTGGGGGAAAAATGAAACAAAAGGATCTACATTATTTGCAGTTGCACACACTTGGGATTCCTTTAGGGATGTTATTAAGGAACAATACTACCCTGTTGGAATTTATGACAACTCGTATACAAGATGGACCACATTGCGGCAGGAAAGAGACCAAACAATCCCAGAGTTCACCAATGTCTTCCATACCTTTCACACCAAGTTGGGCATCAAATATTCTGAGCGACATCTGGTTCTCAAGTACCATGGCGATATGTATAGATAAATCCATACAGAAATGGATTTTTTGGACATCTCATCCTTTGGCACGACCTATCGGTATGCCGTCAAAATAAAAAAGAAGCGTAAACAAAAGACGTGACAGTTTGGGTCTAGGAACCCCTCACAATAGAAGTAGGGAAGGGAATCCCTAACCCACAAAACAAATGACATTGAAAATATGGGCAACCTCATGACAACTAGTCCAAGCCACAATCAAAGAAGGATAATGGGAAGACGCAGAAATATACCGTGAAGTGGTGTGACTTCCGTAAGAGCCCTAACATAACATTGTTGATTGTCACTCAAAGAAGTCATTAGTGTCTGAAGTAAAAGACTCTAAATCATATGCGGGTTCTGAATCTGAGTCAAAACCATAGAAGGGGAGACAAATTATGGATGTGGAACCTAGTGCCACCGTTGCTACCACCAAGATCCATCCTGGTGAACCTGATGAGCTAGAGGAAGGCGAGCAACTCTTTCATTCATAGATGTGGGTGAAAGGCACTCCACTGCACTTCATCATTGATAGTGGTATCCATAAGAACCTCATCTCAATAGAGTTTGTCAAGCGTCTAGCCCTGCCTATAACGCCAAACCCACAACCCTACACCATCGGATGGATCCATCAAGGAAGCAATATTCGTGTCATCGAACAATGTCACATGTTGTATGATATCAATCCATTCAAATATGAGGTATTTTGTGAGTTTCTCCCCTTGAAGTTTGTGATGTTCTTTTGGGCCAACCTTATTTATGGAAACATCATGTTGTATATGAGTCTAGGCCTCACAGTGTTATTATTACTTTGAACAGGAAATTGTATAGGATACCCGAGGTAATCCAACCTAGTGATATTTCCTTGATCTATGCCAAGCAATGTAGGAAACTCATTTTTCAGACCAGGAAATTTTTCTTCTTCGTTATTCACTCTCAGAGTGAGTGAAAGGTTGCAGCCACATCCATGGCCTCTATGACCAGCCTCTCCACACGACAGAAGAAAGTGGATAAGGTTGTGGAAGAATACAAAGACATCTTCTCATCACCTACTAGACTACCTCTTCACTGTCAGGTCAAGCATCCCATTGATCTAACCCCCAACACACTGCTACCAAATGGGCCAGTGTATCATTTCTCTCTGCTAGAAAATGAGGAGATCAATCATCATGTCTAATAAATTCTCCACAAGGGGCACATCTAACCCAACTCATCACCTTATGGAAGCCCAATCATGTTGGTGTAGAAGAAAGATGAGACTTAACGACTCTGCATTGATTACCAGGCTCTAAAAAAATCACAGTTAGGAACCAGTACATGATTCCCCGAATCGACGATCTCCTTAATCAGCTCAAGGAGGCCAAATACTTTAGTAACATTGATTTGAAGTCTGGATACCATCAGGTCTCAATAGAACAAACATATGTATGGAAAACTTCCTTCAAGTCAAAAGGTCTTTTTGAATGGTTGGTCATGCCCTTTTCTTTGACGAATGCCCCAACAAATTTCATGAGGTTGATGATCGATATCATGTGTACTTTCATTAATTCTTTTGTGGTGGTGTATGTAGATGACATCCTCATCTACAAAAAGACTTGGGCAAGACACTTGCAGCATATTCAATAGGTTCTACACACCCTGTGGTAGCACAAGCTATATGCCAACTTGGAAAAATGATCCTTCGACATGGACAAGGTCCAATACTTAGGATACATTGTTTAAGATATATGGTCTGCATGTTGATCCAGCCAAGATCCAAGTCATCTATGACTGGCCAACCCCAACCATGCTCATTGAGCTTTAGATCTTCTTAGTCCTTGMCAATTTCTATCACAGGTTCGTGTTTGGATTCTCCCATAATGCATGGGCCCTCGGTCAAATAACCAGAGGTGGTGGTAAGGAAAAAWATTTGTGGGGTCTGTCCCAACAATTTTTTTTCAAAGATCTAAAGAAACTCTTGTGTTCAACACCATTTCTCTCATTACCTAACCTGTAATATCTCTTTGAGATTGAGACAGACACTTCAGACTATATTGTGGGTGCAGTCCTCACTCAGCATGACCACCCTGTGGCCTATCATAGTGAGAAACTATTAGATGTCGTCCGTAAGTACCCTACTTACGACAAAGAAATGTACTCCATTGTGCAAGCCTTCCGCCAGTGGAGGAATTAGATTCTCTAGAAGGAGACATCCATCCACATTAATATTAAGCCACTATAGTTCATACAGACACAAGGAAAATTGAAGAATGACCACCATCAGAAGTGGTCCACATATTTGCAGCAGTTTGACCTCAACCTCAAGTATAAAACATGAAGTACCAACCAATTCGTTGATTTCCTTAGCTGACGTCCAGTCATGAAACTTACCACAGTGTTAGACTCTTGTGGCTATGAGACCTCAGGGTGGCCCCACCTCTATGAGATAGATCCTAACTTCGCCAAAACCTACGAGATGTTGGGTGCCAACACAACTGCCAATAATTTCCATATTCAAGACGGGATGATGTGCCATATGGTCTATCTCTATGTTTCATCAAGCGAGCGAGTGAAGATGATTTTGGAATCCCACTACAATCGGGTGGCAGGACACTTCGGCATGGAAAAGACAATGGTAATGTTGCAATGAAATTTCTACTGGTTGAAACTTCAACAAGATGTGAGCAAGTATATCCGGTCCTGCACTTCCTGCGCTATTTCCAAACCGACCATCAAGAAACAAGGAATGTACACTCCTCTTCCTACTCCTGACAGGCCCTACAAATCCATCTCAATGGACTACATGTTAGGCATCCCTTCCACTAGGTGGAGAAATGACTATGTTTTTTTGGTTGTTGATCGCTTTTCTAAGATGGTGATTTTGGGTGCTTGCAACAAGAGCATCACAGTGGATGACACTACCAAGATTTTATTTGAACGAGTGTCGGTACACTTTGGAATCCCACAAACCATTATCTCATATCAGGATAGCCAGTTCCTCAACACATTTTGGTCGAGCCTCTAGTCACTGATGGACGCCAAGCTCACCAAGTCCACTGCCTTCCACCCCCATATGAATGGCCAAACTGAGGTCATCAACCAGATTATCATGCACATCCTCCTCATGTAAAATTACAATCACCCTCACACTTATGATGAGAGTCTTCCCTATGTTAAGCACAACTACAACAGAGCCATACATATCTCAATTGACCACAACCCCTTTTAAGTGGGGTTGGGATTTCAACCATTGAGTCCCATGGATGTTGCAATACCCCTTGTGACAAACCAGGAAGAATCATCGCATGCTCCAGTTGCAACTGAAAAAGACACCCATTTCATTGAGTGGTTCCAGCACATCTGCCAACAGGTTCAGGATATTCTTCAGAAGTCCAATGCCAAGTACAAGTAGCGCCATGATCAACATCGGGTGTCACACCAGTTTCAGGTGGGATACAAAGTTTGGTTGCACTTGCAGAAAGAATGCCTTACAGGGCCTCATCCACTTCTTTATGGGCCTTAAACCATTACCAAGGCTATGGGTGACAATGATTTTGAGCTCAACTTGCCCCCCTTCCTTGTCTTGCACCCAATGTTCAATGTGGACCTCCTTCGGCCTTATTTTCCACCATTATTGGACACCTCAGAGATAGAAAAACAGTTGAAACTAATAGAGTTCAACCATGATTTCATGGAAAAGCAATCCATTTATCATATCATGGACATACATGTCAAGAGAACTCACTAGCAGAGGATCCAACGTTATTGGGTTGTCAAAGCATGGAAGCTCTTGCACCAAGGAAAGTGGCTCACCCGAGGCCAAATTCAGCATAAATTTCCTCATATGATGGGGGAACTCAACGCAATGGAGACCATTGCTTCCTAATGAGGGGGGGATTGATCCATGTGGATATCGGTTGTTAAGAACCAAATAATTTCATACAGAAACACCACAAATATTCATAGAACAATATAGAAAACCACCAGTTTATTATAGAAAAACCCTTGGGGTAAGGGAAACACCATACAATGGATCCTATTATGGAAGGGATCCTTTCCTGTTCACTTGCCTCTTTGAGGGAGCATCCTCCTATTGAGATACCACTCAAATACAATATTTTTCTTGATATCCCATTACATTGCTTGAACCCCTTTATATAGTGTTACCATCACCTAAGAACATTCTAGAGGAGGAATCTTCTAGAAGTAGAACCTTCTAAGAAGTCCTCTTACATTTATTATATCTAACTACCATAGTGGGTCTTATTTAATACTATAGTGGACCTAGTCCACTTTACATTGAATGGTCTCTACTATTATAACTATGGGCCCTCCGCCCCCCACCACTACCTCTCTAGCTACCTAACATTACATCCCTCTTATGAAAGCGTTGTCCTCAACACTTGATGTACAACCATATACCAAGGTCCCATGGATAAGTGTGGACCATAGCGCTGAAGTAGACTAGAGAACCAGGGTCCCATGGAGAAATGAAAACCATCGTGTTGAAGTAGTCCAACTTCCATTGTGAACCGAGGTCCCATGTCCAAGTGCTGATGTTAACTCCACACAAAAGATATCTGAACTTAGGAACCAACTGAAAATGATGCTCCAAAGATCTACATTGATCACGGGGATCCAAATATGTAGATCTCTCCATATCCAAAAAATCATTTGAATAACACACTAGTACTGGAGAGTACTGAAAAATAGTTTTCATAGAAGGAGTTGGACTTCTCTTCATAATGTGCTCTACATGAGGTGAAGAAGAGTCATCAAATAGAAGATGGAAGTGGTTGTCATGCCAAAAATGACAACTATCCATATACCAATCATCACAACCGTCCTCCAAAGCACACCAAGAATACTCTTCTTGATGATATTCATTCAGGATGTTCATCAAAGTACATTACTCCTTCATGCTCATGAAGGACTTATGAATATTACGAAAATTATCCCTGATACCTTCTTTAGTGTCATGCATTTGGGATTTGAATGCTTCAATCATGTGTAGAATTTCCTTGATTTGGGAGTGCATATCCATTGGAAACACCACATATAATGTACCAAAAGAAATATATCAAAATTATCTATCCAATGGCACTGATCTGCTAGCAATCTAAGTACACTGTGAAAAATGATGAGCTCTGYAGTCCCGTCGCCGTCATGAAAATCCCCACAAATGGATGATTTTAAATCAGCGATATCTTCACTTCTGGAGCTCCGATTTAGGTGATTGTTTTTTTGAAATCAGATATTTTTAAAGAGGAACTCATATATGTAATTTTTGTTTAGCAAATTAAACCTCTATATGCTACAAAAATAAAAAACTTGTGTTGCCGTCCGCGGAAACAACCCTGAAAAATTTGCATATTTTAAAACTTCAATATCTTGAGTTCCCGAACTCCATTTCGGATGATTTTTTTTTTTTTAAATTGGGTGTTTTTATGAGAGGAACTCATATCTACAACCTTTTTATACAAATTTTGCACATAAATATACCAAAATTTTCCTGAATGTTGCGGGCCGCTTTTTTCTTCTCTAAAAAAAATATGCAAAAATAAAACATTATTTTCCCACTATGTCTACCAAGGAAAGTGCTTTGATACCAATTGTTATGTACCAAATACTGAATTCAAAAATACCACAATAGATATACAAGAACAATATAGAAAACCACCACTTTATTATAGAAAAACCTTTCAGGTAGGGCAACACCATACAATGGATCTTATTATGGATGGGATCCTCTCCTATTCACTTGCCTCTTTGAGGTGGCATCATCCTATTGAGCTACCACTCAAATACAATAATTTTCTTAAGATACAATTACATTTCTTGAACCCCTTTGTATAGTGATACCATCACCTAATAACATTCTAGAGGAGGAATCTTCTAGAAGTAGAACCTTCTAAGAAGTCATCTTACATTTATTATATCTAACTATCATAGTGGACCTTATTCAATACTATAGTGGACCTAGTCCACTTTACATTGAATGTCCTCTACTATTATAACTATGGGGCCTTTGGGCCCCCCCACTATCTCTCTAGTTACCTAACATCAGTGGCCACCCACTTTTTCCAACTGGCTCAAAATAATTTGTTGGCAATTTCGACAATTTACTATTTTTAGCAGTTTTTAACTTTTGGGGCTAGTTTGAGGGCCTAAACAATGTTTTTTCACACTCGGGAACCTCAATGATAGCCAGAGGCTTGGATTGATCCCCCTAAATTAATCTCCTCTTCAATACATTTCCAATGAGCTATCATGCACCCTAAACATAGATCGTATGCAAAAGTTACAACCCCAAGAAGTTAATGTACTAACTTACCCCAACAGGGCCCACATGAATCTTCACACTTCATCTTCTAGGGTTAGGTTTTTGGATTTCTAGAGTTTTGGAATTCATCCTTATTGTAAAAAGGCCTTTAGTGCCTCATTGTACTCATATTCTTGTGATTGAGCGTATCCATCACATCTCTTCTCAGAGATAAGTCGTCACCATTCTAGCAAGCTTGTTTTCAGTTTGCATTTTATAGTTTTCAGCATATTTCTTATTTAATAGAAGTCAAGTTTTACTGTATCTCTATTATTGTTCATTTTTTCTCTATTTTAACATTACAAATCTTTGGTTTCATTTCGTTCCTCTCATAAATCCAAATCAAAAATAGATTTGAAGGACGACTGATGCATATATGTTATTCTTGCTAAGCTTGTTAGTGCAGATTCTATCTTTGTATCTACCTTTTATGACACCATAGAAGCTCTAGAGAATGCTTACCAAACTCCTACACTTGAGTCTTTTTTTGATTCTATGATTAGAGAGAAAGATAAACTTTTGCAACTTGGAGTGATCAACACTATAGGTACATCTAAGAAATCCTTAGTGGCCCAAGAAAAAGATAAATCCAAGAATACCAAGACGAAACATCCTCACCACAACAACAAGAAAAACAAGGGTCCCAAACCATCTCATCCATCTTCTACTCCCAATGGTGACAAAGGATAAAAATAAAAAAGTAAGAAGGCTGACAAGCATTGCAACTTTTATGGGCGAGATGCTCATGTGGAGTCTAAATATTTTAAAATCAGTGAATCCTTTTAAGCAGTGATGAAGAAACACTTCAATATTGAGTAATCTTCTTATAACTCTTCTTCTCATGGAAATGCACTTTCTGCTTCTAATTTCTCCTTCAATGAAACTTCTACTTCTTCTTCTTATGAGTGTCTTATTGATTTTGGAGCATCTTATCATATTGCCAAACATAGAGCCATATTTTATGCTCTTAATGTTGGACAACTGAGAGGGGGGGTGAATCAGTTGTTACCGTGCTTAAACAATTATGGTTCTTTTAAACTCTTTGTAGAGACACTGAATGATGATCACAATAATGCAGGGAAATAAACAATGACACTTTCAACATCATTCACATATATGAGAAACACAGAGACAGATATTTCCCAAGGAAACCCATGCAGGGTA
>JASDQU010790179.1:69605-81793 GCA_032191745.1 Picea mariana | reverse complement strand
CCTTTCATATTCCTAATTATTCCATACCAATCCACTTCCATTGTGCAGGATTCATTTAAGGAGATTCTATTTCACTTGTTGCAATTCAACATCAGAATGATAAGTGTCATCATTGTCATTGAGTTGGTCATATGGATGATCAGTATTTTGATCTCCATCCTTGTCAACATTGCGGCAAAAATAATTATTCATTAGATAATTGCTCCACATTAAAGAAACCTACAATATTAAATGTTCACTATGGGTGGATAAATCCTTGGAAATGTTCATCAACAACCAAGAAGTTATTTTAGTCTTACTACAAAATTCTCTCTCGAGTAAAGACACATCTTGCATTAACTAGCCATTCAATCGTCTCTCCTTGCACCTTAAAGGGGCGGGAGTGTACACAAATGGAATGAGAATGGAACTATCTTGCACCTCAAAGGGGGGAGTACATTGATGAAACTCTCTTGCCCTATTTCGTTGTGGTCGTGAAAAGAGGTGTGAGAATGTCAATGGAATTTAAAAATTATTTACTTCACAAGGAGCTATTGGGATGTTATATTATTTGCAGTGGAAACTCAGTCGATCGATTGGCTAGTTGAGGATGATCGACTAAGTGATTGAATGACTAAAAGGTTAAGTAAAGTCGGTGGTCGATTGGTATCTGACTAGAAGTCGAAAGGTGGTCCCCTGTATGGTTGATTGGTAGCCAACTAGTATTTTACTTGTGGTCAAAACCAGAGACAGAATCACGAGAATTACGAGATCGCAGCCTATCATCTTCATGGACATGTAATCGTTTTTGGGCACCAAGAATTAGGGGTCTTATATAGAAGATTTCTATAAATATGGCATTATATAAGACTATCTTTAGAGAGTGTGAAATGGTCATGAAGAGGAATTCAAATGGATATAGAGTTGTTCTTGTAATTTAGCAAGGGAGTAAGATGATGAATTGGTCTTAGGTGTGGATCAAGGTTAGTCATGTAACTCATTATTTGGTGAATGAATAAGACAACATACAAGCGAGAGTCACTCAACCATCGTTGGTTTTCTTGGTTAAGGGTTTCCAAGGTGAATCTCTATGTACTATATGTGATTGCTACAATTTTACTTTCTATTTTATTTTTGTCTTTTCTCAAATATTAGGTTTAGTTTCCTTACATTTGATACTAGATAAAGGTTGCACAGATATTGTATCTATGTAGATTTAGATAAGAGCATATATTGGCTTCAAGGGGACGCCTTTGTCACTAAGGGTTCAACTCATTCTTGTATTTGTACTAAACCTAGGTCCAATGGGAGTTGTAAGGCAGTGATTTATGCTTGAAAGAATGGAAAACAGTTCTAGGATTGATATTGAGAAGTTTAATAGCCAGAATAGAAAGACTAAGTCTAAGGGTAGATTTTAATCTATGATTAAGTCAATGATAAAATGTTATAAGTGTGGTAAAGTTGGGCATTAAAAAGGGACTACAAGTCAAAATATGCTGAGAAAAGTTAGGGATATGATGAGAAGAAGTTCATTGAAAGAAGTACTTCTCCAAACGAAGGAGGAGACATGTACTTGGCGTCGACCAATGCACTGTTAGATCATGATTTTTGGTTGATCGACTCAGGTGCGTCCTTTCTTATGACACCTCATAGGGAATGGTTATGTGAATATGACAAGTGTGGAGGAGATGTATTCTTGGGATTTTATTCAACAACCAATATTGTTGGATGAGATAGAGTGTGATTGATGTTAAATAATGGGAGGAATAGAACCCTTCCAAGTGTGCTACATATTCTAGGTTTGGAAAGAAATATAATATTTGTCAGGAAAATGAGTGATACATGTGTGCGCGTTGTATTTGAGAAGGATTCATGTAAAATGGTATGTGGAGTGATGGTCTTGATGAGAGGAGCTTGAACTAGAACCCTGTACAAGTTGTTGGGGAGTGTCGACTCAAATAGATGAAACAATACAGTTGTTCCTGAGATCAACTCGATTCTTCCTCGTCTAATCCACTAGACCATGTTATGGCACCAAAGGATGGGAAATATTGAGGGAAAATGTCTTATATATATGCACAACAAATTTATGGTCGAAGGTTTCCCTGATTGTTCTTTGGAAGTTGATTTTTGTGAACATTGCATCTATAGAAAAAAGAATCATGTGAGATTCCCATCTAGAGATACAAGGGGAAAAAGGATTCTGGAATTAATACAGAGTGATGTGTTTGTGCCTCTACATGTTCCATCACTTGGAAGCCATGGCTCTATTTCCAAAGAAATAAATCTAAGGTTTCTAGTAAGTTCAAATAGTTTAAATCTCTTGTGGAAAACTAGATAGATAAGAAGACCAAAGTGTTGAGAACTGACAATGGAGGTGAATTTTTTGGTAGGTTGTTTGAGTAGTTATACAAGAAATTTTGTATATCACTTCAAAATACCACTCCATATACCCCTCATAAAAGTATGTTGATGGAAAAGGAAAGGATCATTCTCAATGGTGTTAATATAGCACAAGAATTATGGACAGAGGCAATCAACACTGCCCATTATCTGGTAAATAGATTGCCTTCATCGGTGCTAGTCGAAATGACTCCACATGAGGTATGGTTTGGTAAGAATCCCTCTTTTTTGCATGTAGGATTTTTTCTTGTGATGCATTTGTGAATTTTCCCAAGGAAAAGAGGAACACATTAGGAAATAATCCAATCACATGTATTTTCATCGGTTACAAGGATAGAATGAAAGGATATAATATGTGGAATTTGGTGATGAGGAAAAATTTTATAGTTGATATGTGATCTTTATGGAAGTCATAATTACTTCTGGAAATGAAGAGGTTCCAATAGAGAAAGAAACTGAGAAAGCGGTGTTTGAGCTAAGGAACGAGGAATATGAGTTAGACGATTCAATTGAATCAGATGAAGAGGTGGAACTACAGACTCTGATTGTAAGGAGGTCTGGATGAGTAAGGAAAAAAGATGAAATATATAGTCCACCTAATTTTCATTTTATTTGTGTTATCTACCACTGATGATGATCCCAGGTCAGTCAAGGAGACAAACAACTCAATAGAGGGTAGACTCTGGAAGGAGGCTATGGTTGAAGAAATGGAATCTTTGCATAAGAATGAGACATGGGATTTGGTCTAGATACCTAGTGGAAGGAAATTCATCAATATTAAGTGGGTGTTCAAGAATAATTTGAATGCAACAAGTTAAATTGAGAAGTACAAAGCTCAATTGGTAGCAAAAGGGTATTCCCAAGTTTAGGGAGTCGAATTTAGTGATATTTTCTCCTATTGCAAAATTGATTTTCATTAGAGTATTAATGTCACTAGTTGTAACATTTGATCTTGATATACAACAAATGGATGTAAATACAACATTCATACATGGGGACTTAGAAGAAGAAATCTTCATGAGAGAGCCTAAAGTATTTGCAGTAAAGTGAAAGAAAGAGTCGATGTGTAAGATGAAGAGATCCATTTATGGTCTAAATCAATCACCAAGGATATGGTACCAAAATTTCAACACTTACATCCTTAGATTGGGATTTGTGAGAATCAAGGTTGTTCACTATGTGTTTTCCAAGAAAGAAGGTGATTGTTTCATCTATGTAGTGTTGTATGTCAATGACATGTTGTTGGTTGGAAACAACATGGATGCAATAAAGAAGGTGAAGATGCAACCATCCTCCAAGTTCTACATGAACGATCTCAATGTCGCTAACTTCATTATGGGAATGGAGATTAAGAGAGATCGGGCAGTTAGAAAGCTTTGGTTATATCAGAGGAAGTACATTGAAACAATATTAAAACGTTTCAACATGCAAGAGTGAAAACTAGTCAAGGTACCTATTCTTGTAGGGGTGAGACTAACTACTAATAGTGTCCAAAGATACAAGAAGAAATAGAGGACATGGCACGTTTTATCAATTATGTGAGTGTTGAGAAGTTCTCTTCGTGTAAAGAGAAAATGGGAATTGTTTCCCTAGGTTAATGAACAAAAATTTAGTTTATCATTTTTCTACAATAAAGACAAGTGGTAGAATGTTGGGATGTTATATTATTTGCAGTGGAAACTCGGTCAAATGACTAGCCAATCGAGGATGATTGACTGGGTGATTGGTCGACTGAACAGTTAAGTCAAGTTGGTGGTCGAATGGTAGTTGACTAGAGGTTGAAAGGTGGTTGACTAGATGGTCGATTGGTATCAAACTAGAGGTCGAAAAGTGGTTGATTGGATGGTCAATTGGTAGCCTACCGGTATTTGACTGGTGGTCAAAACTAGAGATAGAGTCCCAAGAATTATGGGATCTCAACCTATCATCTTCATGGATCTGTAACCATTTTTGGGTGCCACGAATTATGGGTTTTATATAGAAAATGCCTATAAATATGGCATTATGTAAGATTGTCTTTCAAGAGAGTGCAAGGGTCATGAAGAAGAAGTCAAATGGTTGTAGATTTTTTCTTGTAACTAAGCAATGGAGTAAGATGATGAATTGGTCTTAGGTGTGGATCAATTTTAGTCATGTAACTCTTTATTCGGTGAATTAATAAGAAAACATAAGAGAGGGAGTCTCTCAAGCATTAATAGTTTTCCTAGTTAAGGGTTTCCAAGGCAAATATGTGTGTACTATAAGTGACTTTCATGTTTCTACTTTATATTTTATTTAGGTATTTTCTCTCCCATTAGGTTTGGTTTCCCTACATGAGCTGGATTGATGCACATGGGTGAATTATTAATTGTAGATCATTGAGGAGGTCGGATTGCTTTTTCCTAAATTGATATAGGTGTTACCCCCCATGCCTAGGGGTAACTATAGGAGATCATGTCTCATGGACCGTAATGAAGACAGTGATCTTGACCATGATGATGATCAACATGTCCACAGATAGCATCCCAGCAACCCCCCCTCAGATTTATTATTTTTCTTCAGATCAACCAATATCATCACATCTAGTAAAATCAGTGTATAGGAGATGGTAAGCCAACATCACCATGAGGTATGTTAGTCCTTCTTTCATGCAAAATTTTGTGCTTAATATATTAGGCATGTGTATGAGTATCATTGGTTGAAATTGGATAATGGATCACTAGCTCAAGAATTTATGTTTGTTTCGTTGTTTCACCTTGGTGGCCAGCATATGTGCCCTAGTCTCGTGTTGTCATTTCCAAAGGAGAAGTGGTACTACTTGGGGGCCCTCACAAGAGTAACGTTTTGTTTCCCCACCATACTTAACACTTTCCATCCTAGAGCATATCACAGTGTACTAAACTTCGGTAATAGGTCATGGTTGTTGGAGTTACTTCACACACACCTAGGATTTATTTTTCCTAAGGCCATAAGGTTTCTCCTATGTTTATTTGTCATTATTCAGTCGTCTAAAGTTTAGGGGAGAATATTCCACCTAGAGAGTATTCTCTTCAATTGACACTTCAGTTTGACTAGTTGAGTTGAGTCTAGATGTTTCATTGGTTTTGTCACCATGCAACATTGGGATCATCACCATGATAATGCGCATTAGCCTTGGTTTCATCACCAGAATGGAGCATTACCCTTGATTCCTTGATCTACTCCTCACTACACTCTCTTTCAGTCAGTTAACTAAAGACTGGTTGACTAGTTAACTCAGCTAGGTGGCAATTGACTCCCGTAACTGCCTGAGAGAATAGACTAGGTGGAAGTTCACTCCGGTAATTGTTGGTGTTCAGATAACTCTAGACCACCACTATGGCGCATTGGTTCTCCAGTGCGCATTGATTGATTTATACAAAGTATATCATGTGTAAATTATTCATTATTCACTACGGTTAATGAGAATTCTTCCATTCTTTCTCTCTTGCTTCTTCTTTCACAATTTCTCTCTACAAATGTGTGTGGTATTTTCTAGATAGATATATTATGTGTAGGTTCAACACATTTACATGGTATTAGAGCCGACAGACTGCTAAGCAAAAGTTACACCAAAGTTTTTGCAGGTACAAAAGATTGAAGACAGTGGAAATATGGATTTCCCAAAAGAATTCATTATTTCACCTTACAAGTACTTTGCATGGAAGGAGAAAATAGTCATACATATCCAAACTAGAGGATTGTACATGTTAACCTTGAATATAGACACAGAACTGAAATCAGCCATAGAAAAATCCAAGTATCTAAATTGAATTGATGAAGCATCTGGAATGATTTGTAGTCTTAATTTTCTCAATCTCCTTTTTCACATATCTTCCTATAAAACCCCCAATGAAGCCTGGACCACCTTGGAAGGGCTCTTTGGAAAATAGGATGAGATGAGGAGACATATTCTAGAGGTGGAATTTCTCACATTGGATCCAAAAATCTTCGATAATATCCAAGATTTCTTTACAAAATTCAAGGATTTATTGTCACAACTCAAAGCTTGTGGGGTTGATAAATCTAAGGAGGAGAAACAAATGGTTCTCACCATTCTCTCCAAACTTGGTCATGAATTCTCTTTGTTTGTATCAACATTCCATTCAGTCAAATTCGCCTCTGGAGCCACCTAGAATATGCCTTCTCTTGAGGACTTTATCGAATCCTTGACACAATAGCAAACCAAGCTCATCAACATGGGAAAAATCAAAGGCCCAAAGGGGCATGCACTTACTGTGCAAGATGGCAGCCATCAATATTAGAAATCTAAATATAAAGACAAAAAGAAAGCTCATGCACATCTGAAGAAGGAAGGGTATTGAAAACCCTTCATCGATGCCTCTAGATCCAAAGGTGGAAAGGGAAGAAAAGGGGAGAAATGCATGTACTTCCATAAAGGATTCCATCCAGAATTTGCATGCATGCATAAACAAATAGATCTAATGACTCAAATACTTTAGCAAAACAACCTTGGAGATCGCATCCCCATAAACTTGGATGAAACAAAATAAAAAGTGGTTGAGTAAGTGGAATATCAAGCTACATGAATTTCCTAACACCAAGGAAGAAATAAAAAGGTTTATGATTAAAAATTTTAGGACTACCATGTGGACCAATCACAGTGGGCATAAAAAATCATACTACATCAAGGAGTTTAACCCAAATTGTGACCATAGTGAAAACACATATTTAGGGGTAGCTATTAAAGGAAAAGAAAGGTTGTTAGTTGCACATTTGAGGACGGGTTCACATCACCTTAGATGTGAGAGACCGAAAGGTGGAGAGTACACAAGGAAGTTTGGGAGGAGAGAACTTGCATATTCTGCAATAAGGGTGTGGTGGAGACAGAGTGGCACTTTGTCATGGAATGTGCAGCCTACGAGGATATATGCACTCAGTATGAAAACAGTTTAAAGGTCGACAACATGCATCAACTATTTGATGAGGATAAGATCAACCAGATTGCTAGTCTTCTAGTCAAGATTCACATCAAAACGTCTGAAATCGAAAAGAGTGTGAAGATGAGTTAGGACTGTTATTCTCTTAGTGCCTTAGGTTGTTCTCTTAGTCCCATGGAAATGTTGTGGGTAAAATGACAAAGTGTCGAGGACTGAAGGGAGTTTTAATTAAGTGCTCAAACGAAATCGTTGCCCCCAAGAATGAATGGTGTTTTAATTGACTACTCAAACGAAATCGTTGTGCCCATCTTTCTGAATGGTCAAGTGACAAGTCAATACGAATTTGAATCTTCCCTCATCGATACCACATATCTCACCATGGGATATTCCTGAACTCTGGTGAGCACATTTCACCAGAGTATGCTCAGATTATTGTAGCTCATACATCCATTGCACAGAACGTCAAGCACATAAGAAATTAATGATCCCACACCAAAGCCACGAATTGAAAACAACTACATACAGTTTTCACATTTAACGGAGATTTTTATTATGCTCGGGAGGAAATTAAAGGGGTGAGTTATACACAAACAAACTCTGTGTATTGTTACTCAGAGTCGATAAGTTGCAGATGGTCATGGCTCAAACAAACCTTCACTCAGTGTATACAGGCTACATAACTCCTGTTTCCACGAAACTTTGAATCCTCCTTCATTCTTTTAATGGCTATCTTTGGAAGGCCAACCGTCACATGATTAGGCCAACCATCACATGATTAGTTTCCCTTCCAATTTTTCTATATACCATGTCATACCTCCATAAGGAATGCTTTACAATTTGTATTTTGGATTTTAGTGATTGTTTAAGGAATTATGTATATCTTGTATTTCTTTGCCTCCACACTAGCAGGTTTCTAAAACAGTAAGAAAATCCCATCTTTAGTCTAAAAGAGGGTGTAATATTGTTGCCACTTTATATGGGAAGATAAAGTATTGCACAAAACCTCATCGCCTCAATTGCATGTTTTGTCTACACAACCTTGCAACTTTTTTTCCTTTTTATGAGTTGTTTAACAATATTTACATTTAAGTATATTATTGAACATTTTTATTAAATCTGAATATTCTACATTCAAAAATGTATACCATAAAATAAATTACTATTAATACTGCAGTGTTAAGTAGGTATTATTTGGCCACTTAAAAGTACAAACAATAACAATAAACAGTGAAGCATCAATAATAATATATCTCAGGATCTACACAAGAATACTCAAATGGTATGTATATCCCAAAAGCAAACAATAACAATAAACACAAGCATCAATTGTAATATAAAGGAGGATCTACACAAGAATGCTCAAATGTAACCATGTATATCCTTAATATATTGCTCTTAAGATTTCACTGGTTGGTGGTTATTGTTTTCCTATTAAAATGCACTTGTCCATCTTATTAAAGGAATAACTTCGAATCAAAATGATTTATGTGGTTGCATCCATGGAAACCAAAGGTTTTACAACTTAGATGAAACAGATGTATGTGTAACATGGGAGAGTTAAAGGAATAACTTATAATCAAAATGATCTTTGTAGTTGCATCCATGAAAACCAAAAGTTTTACAACTTAGATGAAAGAGATGTATGTGTAACATGGGAGAGATTTATGTGTAACATATGTGAAACTAAATTTTAATATTCTTATTTTTTTTTTTTCTATTTCAAACTATATAAAAAGAAGTTTGCATACTGGTTATTTTTTTAAAAGCATTACTCCATTCACTATAATCCTGTAAAACGCAATAAATATGTATACACAGTTCGTACATGTTGAATAAGAATATGACAACTTCCAAGCTATCTTGGAGTTACTCAACCAGGAAAGTAGTATGCACTTTGCAGAGTAGCATTAGAAGGAAAAGTAATACATGCTTCAAATATATACTAATTGTTTTGAAACATTTTCTATGTGTATATTTCAACTTATTTGAAAATCATTACTATATTGTGAAGAGTTTATTGATGGCCTACTAATAACTATCACAATGTGACACAGTTTTAAAAATTCCTTCATAAATAAATAGCACTGCAAAGATCATAGGTTTTGCACAAAAGTATGCAACACTGCATGAACTATACATCTTGCAATGTAAACAATTTTATATATAAGCATTGATTGATTGATTTAAAACACTTTTATATATAAGAATTTGTAAAGATTATATATTTTATAATTAATACTAAATATCATATATTTTGGTTGATTTTAAGTATTTCATATACAAAGGTAAATTGTTTACTCTCAGCTCACCAGTAAGTCAATAAAAATAGTTCTTGAAAGACCAATCCATCGAATCAGACCTACCTTTCTTCCGTTTTTTTAGGACCAACCCAGTAAGTCGGTTCCAAGGAACCATCGGCAAACCCCCGAGCCCCGCCATACTTGGCATGCGCAAGTATGATCACTCAGTGCCAAAGTAAGCTATGTACATGCAACATAGATGTTAGCAGTTTTCACGTAAGTTCATGAGTGGATAAAAAAAAAATTTACCAAAAATATACAGAGTTGGTTTTTTTCGCCATGGCTAGGGTTTTTGCAGGACGAAGGGCTCTAGGGTTTTCGTAAGATGAAGGGATTTAGAGCTATGGGTTTCATTAAAAAGGGGGAGTACCAAGATTGTATATACCATACCCTCTAAGCTACCCTTATGACACTAGACCTGGTGTTTGTAATGGTATCTCTTTCCTGGGATCGCCACCCTACGTCTTCAGTTGGATCTTCGATTGGATCAGTATTCGGCTTTGCCCATATCAACAACAAATCCCAAGGGTTTTGGCTCGAATTTAGTACTGTGAAAGGTTTGGGTTATGTTGAGTACATTTTTTTTATGATAAACTTTGATCTATAATTAATATTATAATTATATATTAAAACATATATATTGTTTGATTTTAAGTATTTTATATACACTGTATATATGACATTCTATATTTAATATTAAATATTATATATTAAAATAATAATTTAATAACAATAATAAAATATATATTGTTTAGTTTTAAATATCTTATATATATATATATAACATTCGATTTAATAATGAAGTAAGTTAATGAGTAGATAATTTTTGGCACCTTTTGCTCATCCTGAAGGAGTTGGTTTGTTTTCATCATGGCTAGAGTTTTCACATGATGAAGAGATTTAAAGCTATGGTTTTCATTAAAAAAAAGTGGGAATGCCATGATTATATATACCATACCTTTTAAATTACCCTGATTTTTGTTTGTTTGTCTTCTTTCCTGTACTATTACCAACTCATTCACATTTTCTTTTAAGGTATAGAAAATAAATTTTCTCTATATTTTTCCACATTTTTCAATTTTTTCTCCATTTATAAGTTCTTTAACAACATTTACATTTAATTATATTCTTAAACATTTTTATTAAATCTGAACATTCTACATTCAAAAATGTATACCCTAAAATAAATTACTATTAATATTGAATTCTTTAATAACAATAAACAATGAAGCATCAATAATAATATATCTTGGGATCTACACAAGAATACTCAAATGATATGTATATTCCAAAAGCAAACAATAACAATAAACACAGTGAAGCATCAGTAGTAATATATCCCATGATCTACACAAATGATCTACACAAGAATACTCAAATGTAACTATGTATATCCTTGAATAGATTGCTCTTAAGATTTCATTGGTTGGTCGTTATTGGTTCCGTGTTGAAACGCAGTTGCCCAACTTAATTAAAGGAATAACTTAGAATCAAAATGATTTATGTGGTTGCATCCATGGAAACCAAAGGTTTTACAATTTAGATGAAAGAGATGTATGTGTAATGTGAGAGAGAGTTAAAAGAATTACTTAGAAATCAAAATGATATTTGTAGTTGTATCCATGAAAACCAAAGGTTTTACAACTTAGATAAAAGACTTGTCTCCTAACATATGTGAAATTAAATTTTAATATTCTTATTTATTATTTTTCTATTTTAAATTATATAAAAAAAGTTTACACATTGTTTATTTTTGAAAAGCATTACTCGTTCATTGTCATCTTGTGAAACACAATAAATATATATATACAATTCGTACATATTGAATAAAAATATGACAGAGGTACTCAACCAAGAAAGTAGTATGCACTTTGCAGAATAGCATTAAAAGGAAAAGTAATACACGCTTCAGATATATACTATTTGTTTTGAAACATTTCATATATGTATATTTCAACTTATTTGAGAATCATTGCTATATTGTGAAGAGTTTATTGATGACTTAATAATGTGACAGAGTTTTAATAAGCAACACTGCAAAGATTATAAGTTTTGCACAAAAGTATGCAACACTAAAAAGATTATACACCTTTCAATGTAAGCAATTTTATATATAAGAATTGGTTGATTAATTTGAAGAACTTTTATATATAAGAATTTATAAAGATTATATATTTTATAATTAATATTAAATAGCATATATTAAAATATATGTATTATATGTATTGGTTGAATTTAAGTATTTCATATACAAAGGTAAATTGTTTATTCAAGTTAATAAAAATAGTTTTTGAAAGACCAACCCATCCATTCAGACCTATCTTTCTTTCATTTTTTTAAGGATCAACCCAGTAAGTTGGTCCTTAAAAAATGAATTGATTAATTGATTTGAAGCACTTTTATATATAAGAATTTGTAAAAATTATATATTTTATAATTAATATTAAATGTCATATATTAAAATATATTTATTGGTTGATTTTAATTATCTCATATACAAAGGTAAATTATTTACTCTCAATATAGTTCTTGAAAGACTAACTCGTCCAGTCAGATCTATCTTTCTTCCATCCTTTTAGGATCAACCCAGTAAGTCGGTTCCAAGGAA
>JASDQU010790179.1:31940-67770 GCA_032191745.1 Picea mariana | reverse complement strand
ATATATATATATATATATATATATATAGTGTTTCACAGCATGTACGAATTGTGTGTGTGTATATATATATACACACAATTCGTACATGTTAAGTAAGAATATGACAACTTCCAAGCTATCTTGGAGGTACTCAACCAGGCAAGTAGTATGCAACATTAGAAGGAAAAGTAATACACACTTCAGATATATACTATTTCTTTTGAAACATTTCCTATGTGTATATTTCAACTTATTTGAGAATCATTGCTATATTGTGAAAATTTTATTGATGGCCTACTAATAACTATCAACAATGTGACATTGTTTTAAAAATGCCTTCAAAAATAAGTAACACTGCAAAGATTATATGTTTTGCACAGAAGTATGCAACATTGTAAAGATTATATGTTTTGCACAGAAGTATGCAACATTGCATGAACTATACACCTTGCAATGTAAGCAATTATATATATAAGAATTGATTGATTGATTTGAAGCACTTTTATATATAAGAATTTGTAAAGACTATATATTTCATAATTAATATTAAATATCATATATTAAAATATATGTATTGGTTGATTTTAAGTATCTCATATACAAAGGTAAATTGTTTACTCTCAGCTCAACAATAAGTCAATAAAAATAGTTCTTGAAAGACCAACCCATCCAATAAGACATATCTTTCTTTCGTCCTTTTAGGACCAACACAGTAAATCAGTCCCAAGGAACCATCGGAAAACCCCCGAGCCCTGCCATACTTGGACTGCAAGTATGATAGCCCAGTGCCAAAGTAAGCTATGTACATCCAACATAGATGTTAGCAATTTTCCCCTAAGTTCAGGAGTGGATAAAAATTTTTTACCAAAAATTTACGTAGTTGGTTTGTTTTCGCCATGGCTAGGGTTTTCACAGGATGAAGGGCTTTAGTGTTTTCGCGGGAGAATCCATGCTCATTATGGTTCCATTGGTCAGGGTTATGCACCTAGGGGGAGAAATTAGGAATAAATCATATCGGTAGGCCTTGAGAAACTAAGTCTTAAGATGAGTAGCTAGGTCATATGGCGATCAATACTACTGAGATTCAATTGCGATGAATGGAAAGCAACAAAGGGGAAGAAGACGACACTTCATGTGACGAATTTGTTGGTGTTTTAATTAATTCCATATCTAATAATTATTTTTCTTATGATTTTCTTACTGCTGCCATAAAATAATTACACCATGCACAAGAGACAAGAGACACAAGATATATCTTAGGAAAACCCTTTCACTGGAAAAATACAGCCAACATTTCTCTAGAAGAATTGAGTCCAAGATATTACCAGTACATCACCATCAATAGCCAAAATACCATACAGAAAAGATCATCCCCAAGGTTAGCATCACCAAGACCTAGAAATAGCAAAACTGCCAAAACTGCAGTTGCAACTGCCTTGTGCGCACTGCAAAAGGAGTTGTCTGACTGTCAAAATGAAATGAACCAGTCATGTATTTATATTGATATGAGTGCCAATCTGGGGTTGAATTCTTGTTTCTGGGTCTTCAATTTTATTATTATTTTTCCAGTGGGGCCGAATTCTCTTCCTGGGGCTTCTGTAATGGTGTAGATGGGTCTTCTTGTACTTTTTTGTGGAGAATGATTGCCTGAAGTTGCAAATATCCAACAATCCCTCTCAATGAGGGAGGTATTCTCCATACTTGGATTTCTTCTATCATAGAAAGGTTTTCTTCCTGAGCCATGTTGATGTTCCATCTTCGCACATGCATTTCACCCCGGTATATGCATGCGATAACATCTCAATTCCATCCACTCCTTGACAGCAGAAGGACTACACCTAGGCCATTCACTAGTAGCAGGGCCCCGTGAGTTATTGAACTGTTACCTTTGGTCATATCAACACTAGCATAGCCTCATGCATGACCAATCTAGGTTAATGTCTGCCTTATGCTTATCCGGGCCACTCACCACTTGCAAATCCCTATGGATGAGTGAATCATTCTCCTTTGGTCATATCCTCACTAGAATAGCCACGTGCATGACCAATCTAGGAAGAATGTCTACCCAAACCTGGAGAACAGCAACATACATGAGTCATTCACCGCTAGCAGGGCCCCGTGAGTGAGTGAGTCATTCTCCCCTTGGTCATATCAGCACTACCATGTCCTCGTGCATGACCAATATGGGGGAATGTATCCCCGATGTTTTCAACATACCTGGGCCATTCACCACCAGCAAAGCCACGTGAGTGAATGATTCATTCTCCCCTTGGTAATATCAGCATTATCATAGCCCCATCCATGACCAATCTGGGGGAATTTCTACCTGATGTTGAAACAACAATGCTCATCACTAGCCAAATCAGCATGGCTAATCTTGTGTATCGTCCTCCTCAACCAAATCACCATGTCCACTCTGGGAGGATATATGCAATATTCTCATCTGTGGATAAGTACTGGAGCTTCATTTCTCCCTTCTGTACCATGTCTCGGATTAAGTTCTGGAAGAAGCTTCTGAAGTTGCACCACTTCATGACTTGTGACACTAGATGTGACATACTCCGTCTCTGTTGTACTAAGTGCTACAGAAGCCTGCTTCCAGCTTATCCCAAAAATTGTAACTGATTCCAAGCCGAAGCAACACCCTGAGGTGTTCAATCTATCTATTTCACTCCCTGCTCAATCGGAATATGTATACCTCTGCAGCCTCACTTCCTCATCTAAGGCAAACCATATCCAACTGTACCATGCTTCGTTGCCACCCATTGGAACTACTTTAGCTTCAACCAAATATTGGCTCAGGGTGCTCGCTGCAAAGAAAATATCTTTCCTGGCATTAACCAGGTACATCAAGGATCCAATCTACTTAATTTACAACATGCGATCCACCAAATATAAATTTGAAGTAGAATCACTCAACTTCTTTAGATTTGTCATCATATGTGTAGTCATGGACTTGCAGTCCATCATATCGAATCTCATCAACATCCCTTGAATGAGGAAGATCTCATCTGATCTCATCACACCTCTAATCCCAACAATACATCTATCCCAGATCCTCCATCTCGAACTCTGAGACCAACTCCCTCTGTCACTGGAGTAAGTCTTGTTGTCTAGTCTATCTCATTGCCCTCTATGACTAAGACAAAATCCATACCCATACCTCCTGATTCATTGCCTACTCTATCTGGAAGCTTAGAATCTTTTTTTCCTATGAAGCTTTTGTCTAGCCTCCTCAACTCATGACACATGTCTGTCAATCCTGGGAGATGTCTCTCTCCCACCTAGATCTAGGGGGAACTCCCTATAAATCTGGACTCCCTCTTAGTTTGCACAATATTTCTAAATGAAGAGAAGTATGGGCTCTCGTCCCATGGATAATGACCCTTCTACAAAGTAAGGGTTCTTGTACCGGGGATAATGACCCTTCTTCAAAATATAAAATATGGTCTCCCGAATCAGGGATAATAACCAAGATAAAATATAATCTTGGCCTCGTGTATCATGGATAATAACCAAGATGAAATCTAATCTTGGCCTCCCGTATTAGGGATAAAAACCAAGATGAAATCTAAGCTTGGATTTCTGTATCAGGGATAATAACCAAGATATAGAAGATAAAGGTGGCAGATGAGTATATATTTTAAAGGTATGTCCTTCATGAGCTAGAGTTGATATTCTATCTGTATTCTTCATTCCAAGGTTTCACTTTCCTCTTCTAGCATGGGGTATAGGAGCTTGTGTTTCTTCATCCTGAGGTTTTTGCGAGTTATCTCTGCATAATTTCTTGGTTTCTTCTTGGACACAATCAGCCCATATATCTTCAAACTTGGTCAATTCTGCTCATCCACAAACTCTTTGAATAAATGGTTCCCATGAATATGGAAACCCACTAATAACTATAGAGGTAAATTTTGAGTCTGCAACATCTTCTCTGATTTATTTTAGTTGATCTCTTGTCTGAGAGACCTTCATGAAGAAGGTAACAACTGTATATTCCGTGGTCATCTTGATACAGTGGAATTGATTTCTCAAGGTTTTCTTTCGGTTAATATTCTTTCTTTCAAATAATCCTACTAAAGCATTGTACATCTCTTTGGCAGTTTTCAATTCAGTGATGTGGGGAATCAGGTGACCCCTCATGGTATCTGACAAGATTCTTTTGGATTTATCTTGTTTATTCTTGTATTTGGATTTCTCTTTCTCATTTTTAGGTTCTACAGTTTTCTCCTTCACATAGTCCTAAAAATCATGTTCATCTAGAAGTAGTAGAAGCATGGTCTTCCAGGACCTAAAGTTTGAAGCTCCTTCTAATCTATCTTCTGGTAAGATGCTTGGTACCATTGACAATTTCAAATCTAGGGTTAAGAACAGTACCTTTCTTGATGTCAAACTAAATGTTAAATGTTTTATGGAAATATCCCTTTAATCACTTTCATTGGTAGAAACCCTAGGACTGAAAAAAAATCCCAAAATTTTCAAACTTCATTAAACTGCAATATGAGTGTTGCAGTGAGTGTGCTAGGGTTCAGTGAGTTGCTCTGAAGTGGAATTATTCCCAGCGACTTGGAATAAGTGCTCAATGATCTTGATAAAAGAATTGTGCAGCTGCAAATCTCAATATCTTTCCTTATAGTTGTTAGACTGTCTTGAAGGTAACCAGCTCTAATACCATGTTGGTGTTTTAATTAATTCAAGATATGATAATTATTTTGCTTATGATTTTCTTACTGTTACCATAAAATAATTACACCATGCAAAAGAGACAAGAGACATAATATATATCATGGGAAAACCCTTTCATGGGAAAAACCTAGCCATTGTTTCTCTAGAAGAATTCAGTCCAAGATATTACCAGTACATCACCATCAATAGCCAAAATACCATACATAAAAGATCCTCCCTAAGGCTATCATCACCAAGACCCATCTCCTCAATAATATGACAAAGAATAACCAAGCAAGAGTTTCTCTAAGTGTGGTGCACTCTCTAAGATAACCAATAACCCAGAAATAGCGAAATTGCCAAAGCTGCAACTACAATTGCCTTGTTCCAACTGTAGAAGGAGTTGTCTGACTATCAAAATGAAATGAGCCAGTCCTATATTTATGTTGATCTTGTCTCTATTCTGGGGTTGTCTTCTTATTTCTGGGTCTTCAATTTTATTATTATTTTTCCTGTGGGGTCGACTTCTCCTCCTGGGTTTTCAACTTCTTCCTAGGACTTCTGTAATGGTGTAGATGGGTCTTCTTGTGCTTTCTTGTAGATAATGATTGCCCGAAGTTGAAAAAATCCAACAGAATTAACGTCACAAGTAGTGATGAAAGGTAAAAGGAGATCAACGCCAACCAAGCACATGACACAACTCAATATAATCAAGATGCACATATGAGATGGTGGACCTACTAAGTTTGTGAGGAGTGGAAATACAACCATATCAAGGAATAAGTTCTTACATTAGGCCACAATCCATGATACAAATTGCGATAGATCATGAGTGGGCATTGGGAAACGACATGACAAGGACCTACAACTAAGAAGATGAAAGGGATTTTGGCCTGGACTTTGGTGAGAGGGAATACCAAAAGAGGAACTTGGTAAGGATCAATTTGAAGAGGCTTAGGGACAGGCTTGCGGGAAAGGTGGATCTAATAGCCTTGGGAGCTTCGAACCTCAATGCAACTGCAAGCCAAGGTAATTCACTTCTCTATGAGGAGAATCCTGTCCAGGATCAAGGTCAATGTTTTGGACAAGGATCAAAATATTTCCCCCCTTGCATTTTGAGGCTGGAGCAGTCACGTAAATGAAGTGGCCCTGTGAACCTAGTCCTGCAAAATAGAAAATTGAAATCAATCATGCGATCAAAAGGATATTTCTCAATACACCATAAATATTATATTCCTTTCCTCCAAGCAAATTTATGAATGAGTGTTGGGTCTATTCAACGATAATCATAGTTTGTTATAGATAAGTGTCTTGATACTGTTATAGATAAGTGTCTTGTTATAGATAAGTGTCTTGTTATAGATAAGTGTCTTGATACTGCCAAGTCTCAACTCAAAAGAAGGATTAGTTATTTTGTGATTTAGACCTAGAGTTCAAAACATAAGGGTATGACCACCATGTGAAAGCATAAATATGAAGACATTAAACATAGCATGCCAGCAAGAGAATTCAAAATTTGAAATAGCCAATCAGAAAAATCATCAACAACAGACTAATTCAAGACAAACATTAATCAATATCAAACCACCCAACTCCCTCGAGGTAGACAAGAATTAACATTAGGCTCCAGCACTAGAGGATTAGGAATTATGGATGAAACTTTAGTATGGGGGCCTTTCCTTTCGCTTGTAAAAGAAAAAGTAAAGGGGGGTTGTTGTAGCCTCAACACTACACACATGAGACTCCCTCCCATGTACCTCAAAGCCTTGATGTTTCTCTATATATACTTCTTCCTCAATGACCTCGTTAAGGAAATCCATTTTCACATCCATCTAATGTATCCTCCACCTCATAACTTAAGCAATAGAAATAACAACTCAAATAGAATCATACCCGACGACTGAATAAAAAGTCTCATCGTAATCCACTCCCTCTTTCTGGGAGAACCCTCTTGCCACAAAGATCGCCTTGAACTTATCGATGCGACCATCTACAACATGCGTGATCTTGTAAAGCCACTTGGAACTCACAACTAACTTCCCCTCTGGTCTCGACATTATGTCCCAAACATCATTCCTCATAATAAAGGTTTACTCCTCTACCATGGAAACCTGCCATACATGTTGATCTCCCACTTCCTCAAAATTGGAAGGCTCGACATCAAGTATGCTACACATAAGTGCCACATGGTTTAGAAACTTCCTCAGAGGTCTTTGCTCTTTGACCACACTCATAGGAGTCTCACCAGCGTACCTAAATGTCTTTAATAGCCACCTAGATCTCCTAACATGATTGAAAGGGTATAACTCCTCCTCCCCACCTGAAGTCTGAACTGTTGATTGTTTCTCATATTTCAAAGCTAGTTGCTCCTTATCCTCTGTCACTATTGATGACTCTTGATATATCCTATATACCAAGTTTTCCTCGAACTTAACACATCTTCTCACAAATGTATTCCACTACACTATAATGAACATCATGTAAGCCTTTGAGGTCTCGTTGTATCCCACAAATACACTCTTCTATTCTGAAGTCTCCAACATCATCCTCTTCTCCATAGGCACATGGATGTAGACCAGACAACCTAAGATCCTAAAATGTCCTATATTTGGTTTTACTCTTGAGAAAGCCTCCTTTAGAGTCTTATCCCCCAATATCCTATGAGGATTCATGTTCTTCACATATTCTTCCATGTTACACACCTCTTCCAAAAGAAACATGGGAAACTTCTAGTCATGTATCATAGCTCTGGTAGAATCGATGATGTAGCAGTTCTTTCTCTTTGCAACCCCATTTTTTTAGGGTTGTACGAGGCTGTCAACTCCCTCTTGATCCTCGCCTCCTTGCAGAAATCCTTAAATTCATTGGAGGTGTACTTACTCCATTATCCAAGCTCAAGACCTTGATCTTCTTTCCTATTTGGTTTTCCACCTAAGCTCTAAACTCCTGAAACTGACTAGAGACCTCATCCTTCGTCTTCATAAAGAAGATCTAGGTTTTATTTGAAAATTCATCAATGAACGTCACATAGTATGACTCTCCCTACATTGATGCTACTGGCATCATCCCACTCACATCTAAATGTATAAGATCCAATATCCCCTTGGACCTACTCTCACTACTTAGAAAAGTAGCCTTGGCATTCTTTCCAAGTGCACACCCTCTACACACACCCTGCTGCTCAATATTGAACTCTAGAAGACATGTAACAATCCCCCTCAGAGCCAGAAATGTCATGCAGTGTAGGTGTCCCAACCTCGCGTGCCATAGCTCACCTAGGTTTTCATTGTCATGCACCAAATCCTAAATAGGCTTCCCCTGCAACATGTATAAAGTTCCCTCTCTAACCCAATGGCCATTGTTGTGACTGGGCTATATTTCTCTAGACGTATGAGTACTTTCCCTCCCTGAAAAGTAACAGAAAAAATATTGTCCTCTATAGCTGAGACTGAGAGTAAATTCTTCTTCAGTCGTGGTATGTAAAGAACATCCTTGGCATCCAAAGAACCTCCTAACTCAAGCTAGAATGTAATTATTGTCTCTCGCTTAACTACATACTTCGCATCATCACCAAGCTCCACATGAACATTTGAGTCTCTCTCCTTCATATTGCTAAATAGCTCTCCTTCTTCTGTCATATGATGAGATCCACCATTTTCCAAGAACAAATCACTCCTTGTGGTTGTGTTGGTAGAAAGGTAAGAAACTAGTAATAAATCCTTCTCAAACTTCGTTGCAAAGTCATCTACTTCCATCTCTACCGATGTTGTTGTCTGTGTCTTTCCTTTGCCCTTCTTATTCTTCGGACAATGAGATGCATAATGTCCATTCTTATGACATGAGAAGCACTTGATTTTAGTCAAGTCCTTCTTCTTCCATAGTTGTGTTTATCCTCCATCATTGTTACCCTTCTTGTTGGAACTCTTTCCTTTTCCCTTCTTCGTATTACTAAGAAGATCCAAGTTCTCATCACTACTTACTTACTTGGTTCTCTCAAACTTCTCCCGAGTCTCATCCTAGATGCAATCATCCCAAAGTCTTATCCAATGTGGGAGATGTTCCCGAGCGCAAAATCCCTTGACAAATGCTTCACAAGACTTGGGAAAACCATTCAATGTCACATTCACGAGCTCTATGTCATTTGTATTCTCTCATATGGATGCAAGTTGATTACATACGTGAGTGATCCTCATGAAATAATTGGTAACATTGTCAGATCTAAACATCTGAACAAATTTGAGTTTATTTCTTAAGACCATATTTCTATTCATATTAGTTATTTGGAATAAACATACCAAGGCATCAAACATATATTTGGTCATCTTCTTCTCGAATAGGTGAGGAATTAGATGATCTTTCGTTGAATCCAAGATAACCCTCTCAACTTTGATATTCTTCTTCTCATGACCTGCTAAAGTTTCCTAATTTATCGATAAAACAACCAATTTGTCCACTAACTCCCAAAGGTCATGCTCCTTTAACATCAAAGTCATTCTTGATTTCCAAGATAGGAAGTTGGATGCTCCATCCAATTTGTCTTCAACTCTTAGAATTGTTGATGTCATCCCTTAGACCTAATAAACTACCGTGGAAATAACATGTTGTTGAAATTTCCCCTATACTAACCTATACAACATTGTACGCTCTTGTCACCATGTTGATCCACATTCACGATCAATATTTGTACATAAATACTTATCCTTAATCTTCTTCCTTTGTTTTTATTTTCTTCTTGAATTCCCTTATTTGGTTTCTTTTTCCTTTCAAATGTGGGTTGTAGGTCACACTACCATCAAATTCTCATGACCACGCATCCACAAACCTGAACTATTTATACTTAGTATATTTTCCCCTCTTTCAAATTTTCCAACACTTAGTCCTTTTCGAAATGATGCGAGAGTTAGTCATTTTTCGAAGGGATGTGAGAGTACAACAAGTCCCAGACTTGCATGCCCCTAGGTCCACAGACCCGCAATCTTTCTATCCAAAAATTCCACCTCTTACCTTCACTTCCTCCAAAATGCACTCTTTTTTACCTTTCATACAATGTTGTTTTCTTGAAATGTTAATGCGAGACAACTGACTATCCCATTTACCTGTTTTCCATGTCTTTAGTCTCGCATACCCATCGACCCACAATCCAATGTTCTACAAAATGTATCTCTTATTTCCATGGGTCGTAAAATCACTCTCTCCCATACTGAATTTTCTTACTTTGGATGTGGGGCCCTTTCCCTTTTATCTTTTCATCCCCATATGCCCACAAACCCTCATTATTGCCTCCTGCATAATGCACTTTCCATTCCTCTTTATGCACCTCCATATTTAACCACTTTCATCCACTACGATATCACATCATCACTTCCCATCACATTTATTTCCCCTACCACATCAGTCGCCACTTTTCTGAACATAATTTCGTTATTAAAATGGCAAGGATTTTGTAAGCCTTGTAATAAACTCAAAAATATTGTCACACAGACATGCAATTTTGAAATAAGAATTATGGCAGAGAAATACATGGTTAATAAAATAAAAACTAATATTCCAAGCTGTAAAATGGTATATCAACAATAGCACCACCTATTTCCAAGACTAGAAAGTAGTGAAAATAATGTCAAGTAAGAGAAAGGAATTTTATTGTGGAGGCACACTAAATACGCTCGGACGTGAAGATCAAGAGTTCCAGTGGTAGTGAGCCTACAACTACTACAAGGCCTTCACTCCTGCTGAGAAAAATATAAACCAGGTCTGGACCTCGGGCATAGCCCTTGTTGGTTGTTTTCCAGAGGTAACAGATTTCAAAGAGCTCGTTTAGTGGTGTGAAAATAAATTCAATTTAAAGAAGAGAACAATCTATCTCCAAGTACAATGACTTGTCTCTTTATCTCCTCTATTATTTACCAGAAAGATACCTCTCCTTATGCCCACCATGAAATTCAAAGGCAAAGAAGCCAATGAATTCCTAAAGCAACATAAAGGAAGGGAAGAGTTCCTTGATAAATATATGGTCGACCCAAGAAATAACACTAGTGCTTCCAATATTGAGGTAATTTCCTTGAAATACACATACAAGGAGTTTGTCTGGTTATTTTCTCATATCATTGGTCTAGAATCCATGGTCTATGTGCCAAGAAATATCATCTATGTCCTTGATCCAGATTATTTTCGGCACGAAATGAGAGTAGAGATATAATAAACAAATGTACAGGGATATCTCGAATATCCAATAATATAACAGAAATGTATCAGAGATGCAAGCATAAACACATAGATATAGTAATACACAATTTTCTATTAATGAGCGAAAATGTACAAAGACTGTAAAAACATAGAGTGAAAGACTCGCTAGAATGGTGCCATCTTATCTCTAAGAAGAGATGTGTCCACTACTCACATTCGCAAGAAGATGATTTTACAATGAGGCTCCAAAGTCCTTTTTATCTTAAAGAAAATCCAAAACCCTAACCCCAAAAGATGAAAATCCTCCAATTTTGTGGACCCTGTTTTGGGTAGTTTGGTGTATCAACTTCCCGGGGGAATAACTTTGGCATACGATCTATGTTTGGGGTGCACAATAACTCGTTGGAAAGGTATCATCAAGGAGATTCATTTTGGGGGCTCAATAAGATCCTTTGACTATCATTGAGAAACTATATCCCAAAAAACCTTCATTTAGACCCTCAAAATGGCCTCGGAAGTAAAAAACTGCTAAAAATAGTAAATTACCAAAATTGCTAGAAAACTGTTTTGAGCTAGTTGGAAAAGGTGGGTGGCCACCGATATCCACCTGGATCCTACCTCCCTCCTTAGAAATCAATGGTCTCCCTTGCGTTGCGTGCCCAGGGGAGAGGGAAAATCATTTGTTGAATATGCATCTTGATGAGTTTCTTGCCTCGTTGGAGAAGTTGTGTTGCTTAGCTTGTTGAAGGTTGTCACGAACTTGTGGATGGAATGGTTGGAAATTTTTAATCAGTCTGGCTACATGAGATGCCTATGTGCAAAAGAAATCTTTACACTTTTTTGCAATCTTTTCAACTTTCTTCTGTTGGATAGAAGGTGCTTGGGTCAAGGCTGTTGTGGTTGCGGTATCCTTTTGTTCACCTTTTGAACACATTGTGAAGAAGTTGAATTTTGTAGTATGAGATACTACCTTGCGTCATTTTTTAGGTGGGACAGTAGTTGGAACTACCTCTAGTATCATGTAGAGATGACCCCCCATAGTAACAATGACACTACATGGTCGAGACTCATAGATAGCATGGTGCTTCCACATATATGGTTGACCCAAGAGAACATCACAGAAATCTAGGTGGGAAACATCACATAATACCTAGTCCTTGAAGGTTTGGATGTCATATGACAATCGTCACTGTTGGCTAACATGAAGATATCGTCCCTGGTGAAGCCACCCGATGTTGTATGGTTGTGGGTCTTGTGTTGTCGACAATCCCAACTGTTTGATGACCTCTGCTGAGATGAGATTCTTCTGGCTTTCGCTATAAACAATAAAATGCAACGGGGTCCCCTTCACCCACATCTGTGAATGAAAAATGTGTTCCTCCTCTTCAGAATCTATTGGTTCTTCTGGTTGAATTGTTGTGGTCGCGACAATAGCAGTGGGGTCTGCATTGATGATCTATCTTGTATCAGTATTTTCATAATCAAATTTTGAATCAGGGTTTGGCTCCTTGTCTTTTATCTTAGCCACCAATGACTGTTTTGAGCAACATTCATTGGTGTTGTGCCAGGGGATTTTGTGGAAATCACACCATTTTCCAGTGTCCTTCTTCGTCTTTCTGTGACCCTTCTTTTCATGTGGCTTGGACTATTTTTTGAGATGTTGTTTGTTAGGGACATCTTTATCATACTTTGGTTGTTGCGGATTTGCAGACCCGAACTCCCATTTGTTTTGGTGCTTAAACTTCTTCTTTATTTTAACAGCATAGCGATAAGTAGAACCGAGTGATGAGATGTATAGAAAATCCATTTCAGTTTGGATGTATCTGTGTAGATCCCCACAGTATTTCATAACCAAATATCGTCCAGAGTCTTTGATACCCAGCATGGTGCGCAAGGTATGGAAAGTATTGGTGAAAACCGGAACTGCTTGGCCCCTTTCTTTTTGTAGTGTTGTCCATCTCATGTGTTGGTCCTCATAGTTGTCAATAGGGTAATATTGTTCCTTTACCGCATCCACACAAAAAATCCCAAGTGGGCTCAGCCCCATATATTCCAGAATCTTCTGTGGAACTTTTCTCCCAGTAATTTTCCCACCAATGTTTGACATGGGGGAGATCCTTAAGGTGTGTGAAGGTGATATTTTCCCTATCGAAGAAATTATGAACAGAGAAATAACCTTCTAGCATATTTAACCATTTTTCTAAGGCATCCACATCTATCTATCCTTCAAATATGGGAATATCAAAATTAACTTGTACCTTGAAAGGCGAAGTACTTCCAAAGTGGTCTCTTGACGAAGACACACATGTTGTTATCGGAAGGTGTTGAAGGATGTGGGCAAAATTCTCCATCATTTTGTACCTCTGTCGCGTGAGAGTTTGTTCAAGCAACAGATTAATAGAATCGTCTGCTCTGTCATTTTTATTTTCTTCCACCATGGAGGGTTTCTTGGACGTGCGAGAGTTATTGTCTTCAAGAGAGACAATCTCGAGACCCAACTTGCTATACTCGAACCTCATCCGGGACATGCACTGAAAAACGATCAAGAGTAGCCTGCTCTGATACCACTGATCCGGATTATTTTCAGCACGAAATGAGAGTGGAGATATAATAAAGAAATGTACAGAGATATCTGAGATATCCAATAATATAAAAGAAATGTATGAGATATGCAACCATAAACACATAGATACAATAATACATAATTTTCTATTAATGAGAGAAAATGTACAAAGACTATAAAAATATAGAGTGAAAGACTTGCTAGAATGGTGGACACTTGTCTTTGAGAAGAGATGTTTCCTCTACTCACATTCACAAGAAGATTATTTTACAATGAGGCTCCAAAGGCCTTTTTATCATAAATAAAATACAAAACCCTAACCCGGAAATATGAAAAGCCAACAATTTTGTGGACCTCGTTTTGGGTAGTTTGGTGTATCAACTTCCCAGGGGCGTAACTTTGGAATATGATATCCATTTGGGGTGCACGATAGCTCATTGGAAAGGTATCATCGAGGATATTCATTTTGGGGGCTCAATTAAAGCCTTGATTTGTCATCGAGAATCTTGATCCCAAAAAACCTTCATTTAGACCCTCAAAATGGCCCCGGAAGTTAAAAACTACTAAAAATAGTAAATTACCAAAATTCCCAGAAAACTATTTTGAGCCAGTTGGAAAAAGTGGGTGGCCACCAATATCCACCTAGATCAGTCCTTAATTTCTCTCTACATGAAAATGCAATCATATATTAGGGTCGCATAATTTCTCATGAAATCTCATTTCAACTGAGCAATTTGAAAAAGAACCGGAAATTTTATATGACATTCTATATTATTTTTGCCATAGCTTATTTCCATGTTTTCAAGGAATTACTGAGGGAAAGAGGTATTGAATTTAACTCTAAACCAGTCTTCACCTGGTATTCATCCTTGTGGAGGAACAAAGCTCAGTATCATTTCTACCCGGTTCATAATAATTTTCTATCGGAGTTTAAAAAATTAGTTTTTGGACCTAATACGTCAAGGTTATCACTTGAAGTTGCCACCTTTCTCGTGGGGAAAGGAGTTTTTGAAACCACTGAAGATTTCAGTATTATAAGCATGTTTGGTTGTGAAGAGAAACTTTTCCTCCTCTCATTTTATGTATCAGATAGGAGTTTTGTTGTAGAAGTTTGCAGGCAATATAAGTCCTGGGATCATTTCTTCAATGAGAAGAGAAAAAAAAAATGCATCATGTTGCCCTGGAAAATCAGAGAAATTATTGTAAAACACATCTCCCATTTGGATGAACTTGCAGGTCATCTTGACCAACTTGGCCTAAATGAAGTTGAACTTGTTGAGGTTTTCGACCCAAATGATATGTTTACTGCACATATGTCCTCAATCGATAATTCTTCTTATTTTACTAAAATTGAATAGTTTAAAGAAGGAGGCGGATATAATTTGAATCTTCATGAGACTTCTCTTGGCCAAGCTTTTAATTATTTGGAGGAATTAGTCAGTACCAATGAGGGATATCGACAGTAAGTTAGAGAAGCAACAGATAAGCATCCCAATTTACCGATTGCATCTCAAAAGAGTACCTTGGTAAAAACAAAACCTAGAACCAGTGGTTTAGAGAGGAGGAAAACACCGACCAGAATTTCAGATGATGGAGGTGATAAGGACCCAACAAAGAAAAATATTGAAAAATATCACAATGTATATACCTCTACCAAGAGAAAAAGGGAAACACGGAAATAGGATTAGGTGTACCTGAAACACAAGAAATCCCACGAGCTATGGATGTAGACAAGCATTTTGAAGAACCCAGTTGGTCTGAGCAAACATTGTTGGAAACCTAATAAATCACTGAAGCCCTAGTCACTCAAGAACCGAGATATTTGAAGAAGCATCTATAACTTTGCACCAACCGGACTACAATCGAGTGTCTAAAAAATTGTTAATTGAGAAAGTGAATACAAAAAACAAGAAGGTATCAAAGAAATGGAAATCAACAATTGATTTTGATGGGATTTCACCATAAAAAATTGTACAATTCCATGAAGCAACCAGAGAAGCCCTGAAACAATTTGTCAATAACATTGAAAAGGAAAATTTAGAATTAAAACAAAAAATAAATGAATTAGAAGTAGCTTTTGTTCTGAGGACCTTTGTTTGCAAAACCTTTAAATACAATTCAACCAACACTCACTTTAGAAGAAATTCTAAAAAGAAGCAACAAATGGAAAGGTTCATCTAGTTTGTTACAAGCAATAAGAAAATATGTTGGAGCCAAGATACAAAAAACAATAGATTTGATTCATGAAATTTGGGAGCTTTCATAGAGATCCACCAACTTTGCAACAAGGATTAAAAATTTCAAAGAATATCTTCAGAAAGATTTGGAGAATGATGAAGGTTTCTACAAGGAAGTTGTGGATACATTATGGGAAAAAATTTCAATCTTAAGCGATATTTGTTGATTTTTTCCTAAAACTAGTTAGGGTTAGATTTACCATAGCAATTTAACTACTTTTACATGCTCATTTTTCCATCGATGATGTTACATCATCGTCACCCAACCATAGGCACCTATATGTGCCACTCTCAAGCATAACACATAGAGATCTATCATGGGAAACCCTACTGGGGAAGAAAACCCAGCAGAACTTCTTCAGTATAGATTCATCAACCAAGTATAATGTCAGTACAATGCTCTCTCAAAGAGAAATATCCTAGATAACCCTTCTACTTAAAAGGGAAACTCTAATACTAGACGTGTGCCTTGTCACCATAAGATACACCAAGTATTATAAAAAGACATACACCAAGAGATACAACAAGGCATAATCCAAACCCTAGCACATTACCCTAGCAAGGTAGCGCATGAGAGAGAGACCAACCAAGACCAAGATATGCACCTTATCCTTCCTCCTGTAGTTGCAGCTGCAACTGCAGCTCTTCACCAAAATATCATTATAGCTGAGTGTGTTGTGATGATCAAATGAGTAAGGTGTCACCTTATTTATACTTATTCTTCCAATGAACTTTTCCCACGGGGTCGACCTCTCTTTTCTGGCAAATATAATTTACTTTGACTTTTTCTAGTTGGGTCGACTTCTCATATTGCAAGTACAAAATAAAATAATAATTATTTTCTTGAGCCGACATTACAAATCTACTTTAGCATTATTCTTGTATGGTTTTGACTTAATCAAATGCAATAAGAATAGCTTTTGGAGCTACATAATACTTCAACACTCCCTCTTAGCAACGAAGGTGTTATTCTGGCACGATCTTCAATATTGTTTATGTATGCATATGTACTCTAGACCATTTACTTGTTGACTTTCCATGAATATATACATCACTAGAATTTATGTAACATCAACACTCCCTCTTAGATAGGGATTTATTAACCATGATGCTCTTCATCTAGTAGTCTCAATCACATCCATCCATTACACATGGCATGTACAAGACTACCGCCAATCACATGGTCTTGCAGACCAGTCTACAAGTAGCATCACCATACCCACATAGGCTATCTCATGATTAAACATATCATGTCACAAGTATCACCATCATAACCAAATAAGCTTTGTCATAGTCACACACATACTATCTGATGAATCGATACATCACAGTCACCATCATAGCCATATATTGGCTCTATCATAGTCACACATAGACTATTCAATGGTCATGTCACAGTCATGCATCTAAGGTCTCATCAACACATGTAGCATCTCTATAGTGGGCACAACCTTGTTGTCCTCTCGAACCTTATGGGTCTCAGGGTCCTTTTGGACCTTATGTCATTATAGGAATTCATATAGCTCACTCAAAGCTAGGAAACTATCCCCACACAAAACTACACTACTACCCAATCCACATGGATTCTGGGAAATTTATCGGTTTGAGCCAATTCACACACAGAACTGCGCTACTACCCAATCCTTACGGAGTCTGAGAAACTATTTAGTTTGATCTAGTTCACACAAAATTATGCTACTACCCAATCCTTACGGACTCTGGGAAACTATCGTGCTTGTAAATGACTACCCGTTGTTGCCACACTCTGTAAGCTACTGCCTCAAGAATCACATATCTGAGTCATCACTCCCTCTTACGAGGGAAGTCCTTCTGGACCATGCCAAGCTTGTCCTTGAATTACCCAAACTTTACCTTTGACAGAGGCTTGGTCAACACATCTACTATATACTAGTTTGTGCCAATATATTGGAGCTTCACAACTCCCTTTTGCACCAGATATTGAATATAATGGTACTTGAACTTGACGTTCTTGGACTTGTCATGAAACACCAGGTTCTCATACAAATTTATACAACTCCAGTTGTCACAACAAATACAAGTCACCTCCAAATAGAGATTAAATAACTCTACAAGTAACTTCTGAAGCCACATAGCTTTGTGAATAGATGAAAATGTTGCTATGTATTATGCCTCAGTCGTATTAAGTGCCACACTAGTCTGCTTTCCATTGAGCCAAGAAATCATAGTTGACCCCAAACTGAAGCAACATCTCGATGTACACTTTCGATCTGTGACACTACCAGCCTAATCTGAATCAACATAGCCATGCAGTCTTATCTTGCTATTTGAAACATATCAGAGTCTAAAGTCTATCATACCCTTCAAGTACCTTAACGCGTGATTTGTCGCAATCAAGTGAACACGTCTTGGTTCAACCATATACTCACTAAAAATCTTCATCGTAAATCATATATATGGCCTAATGTTCGTCAATACATCAATGAACCAATCATCTGCCTATACATGGTGACATCCACTATCTCTAAATAAGTATCACTCAATAACTTCAGGTTCACCACCATTGGTGTGGGCATGGATTTACAATCCATCATTTCTAATCTCTTTACGATATCTATCTTATATTTTTCTTATCTAAGGAAAATCCCGTCTGGTTTATGCCACACCTCTAGACGCAAGAAATAATGCATCATACCCAAGTCTTTCATCTCAAACTCTGATGAAATATTTCTCTTGCACTCAACGATGAGCTTCCCATCCCCTGTTAGAAACATGTCATCCACATATAACAACAATATCACTGGTCCACTATCCTCAACCTTGTAGTAAAGGTTGGGATCTGCTTTACGCTTGGTAAAATCCAAGCTCATCATAAAGATGTCAATTCTATCGAACCATGCCCTGGGTGCTTGTTTCAATCCATACAAGGATTTCTTCAATTTGTACACATGTGTCTTCCTATAATGTGTCTCGAATACTTGTGGTTGCTCCACATACACTTTCTCTTCCACTACACTATTCAGAAAGGTTGTGTTCATGTCCATCTAATGTATCTTTTATTTCATCACTTAAGATATCACAAGTGTATTTCTAATCAAAGTCTATCTCACCGTAGGAAAAAATGTCTCCTCATAATCTATTCCTTCCTTCTAGGAGAGTCCACGAGCCTTGAATATTTCCTTGTACTTCTCAATACTACCATATGTTGAATATTTTATCTTGTAGATCCATTTGGAAATCACAACTAGTTTCTCTTTCATTCTCGGAACCACATCTCAAACATCATTCTAAATTATGGACTGGTATTCCTCAATCATGGAATCTTTTCATACTTTCTTCTTTGCAACCTCTTCATAACAGGTAGGCTTAGCATCAATGATATCACATAACAATGCCATGCAACTGGAATATGGTCTAGGTTTATTCCTTTCTTTGAAAGATCCATCTAGAGTACCATACTTCTCAGCATCCTGAATAATCTCATGATCCCAAGCTGGTCTTATTTTCTTTGTAATAATTTATGTAGGTGTTTGTGGTTCTATCATGTCATGATTCTCTGGAACATGCTCTTCTGGTACAATGCCATTACCTACAATTGTTATCGTTTGGTTCTTTATTTCTGCTACACCATTTTGTTGAGGACAGTAGGGAGTAGTGAGCTCCCTCTTAATCCCAACTTCTCTGCATAATGTTTTGAAGTCATTTGATGTGAAATCTCCTCCATTATCTGACTTCAAAGTCTTTCTCTTATTTTCAGAAAGATTTTCTACAAGGGCTTTGAATTCCTTGAACTTGTTGAATACTTCACTTTTTGTTTTCAAGAAATAGATCCCATTTTTATGTGAGAAATTAATGATAAATGAACATAATGTACATACCTTCTTAGTGAATTGGTTGTCATTGGTCCACACATGTCTAAGTGCACGATATCCAAAACTCCTTTGGCTTTGTTGTCACTGCTTGGAAACGGACTCTTCCTGATTGTCAGTCTAGTCCATGTCTCAAACTGGAGGCTATCTAATATGTCACCTTCTGCAACTGTCATTGTAGCTCCCTCTCAGAGTTTTCATCGATGACTTGATTATGTGGTAATGTTATTGGAACACATACATCTCCATGGTAACTTCCATGGAATTTGTAAGATAACCTGCCCGAGACAAGAACAACAAGAGAAAAAGTATTTCCAACATAATAACAATTTCATAAGAACATATCTATGATAATGAGAATGAAGGACAATTTCATGGTAATCCTCATAGCTTTACCAAAGTGACCTACCTAGAAGAAAAACAAGAATTATCTCCTAGAGGAGATGTTATATCATCTTGCAAACAAGTACAATAAGCATTTATATCAATAATACCCACATGCTACCAAGTATTTATTGTACCTAGCAGTAATAGAACTTTTCAAAGACTATTGACACAACTATAGTGTTTACTTGTATTGTGGCAATTACCAAACTTGATATGTACAAGTTGGAAACTTATCAATTTAATCAATCAAACTTGGAACCTAGAGTCTTATCTCCAAGAATGAGTGTTGATACATTTCTTTTGAGTCTCCTTCATTCAAGATGACAAGTATTATCTCCAACATGTCCCTTGTACTAAGACAATATGCTTTCTTGAAAAAAATATAAGTTAGAGAATATAATGCAAATAAACTCTAAAATCTCAATCTTAATCAATCTAAAAATTTGACTAAATTCAGCTTATAACTTTAAATTTGACCAAAGGTTAGTATAATGATCATAACTTCAATAGATCAAAATACAACTCGATGTTCATAAGATCACAATAATTCCATAACAGCTAGAGGCATATCAAAACAATCAAACCTGGAGTGTGTTGTTCCTTTGAATGTGTTGGATCTGAGATCCCTCTAGATCTACGATTGTTTCTTGGAAAAAAGATCCATTCTCTTGCAAACACCCTCAAGATAGTGATACAGTTTAAACATATACAAGTACATACCTCTGGCAGTAGCGACAAATGAGGGCAAGCAGCAGCATCATCTGGAAACAGTGGCAAGCAACGACGAACCCTAAAACTTCAAAGTGCTCCAACTTGCAATCTGAAGGTAGTTGGAGATGAGCTAGGGTAGGGTGCACTTGTTTGTGAAGGAATTAGGCCAAACGTCCTATAAAAGGTGTTCAACGAGCTTGATAAAATAAAATGTGAAACGACATGGTACTACAACAAACTATAGTGTCGAGGTAAATCTCACGATCTTCCTTCCAACGATTAGATTGTCTGGAGGAAACTAGCTCTGATACCATGTTGAAATTTTCCTAAAATTAGTTAGGTTTAGATTTATTGTAGCAAGTTAACTACTTTTATGTGCTCGTTTTTCCATAGACGATGTTACACATTGTCACCCAACCATAGGCACATATATGTTCCACCCCTGAGCACAGCACACAGAGATCTATCCTAGGAAACCCTCTTGAGGAAGAAAACCCAACAGAACGTCTTCAGTATATATTCATCAACCAAGTACAGTAACAGTATAATGCTCTCTCAGAGAGAAACATCCCAGATGACCCTTCTACTCAAAAGGGAAACTTGGCTACTAGACTTGGGCCTTGTCACCAGAAGATACACCAATTATTATACCAAGACATACACCAAGACATAATCCAAACCCTAGTGCATTACCCTAGCAAGGTAGCTCATGAGAGAGAGACCAACCAAAACCAAGAGATGTGCCTTATCTTTCCTCATGTAGTTGTAGCTGCAACTGCAGCTCTTCACCAAAGTAGTGTTATAGTTGAGTGTGTTGTGATGATCAAATGAGTAAGGCATCACCTTATTTATACTTATTATGCCAGTGAACTTTCCCACAGGGCCTACCTATATTTTCTAGAAAATATAATTTACTTTGACTTTTTCTGGCGAGGCCGACTTCTCATATTGCAAGTACAAAATATAATAATTATTATTTTTATGAGCCAAAATTACAAATATACTGTAGCATTATTCTTTTAGGGTTTTAACTTTATCAAATACAATAAGAATGTCTTCCACAGCTACATAATACTTCAACAATATTCATAGAAGAGAGAAAAACCTTCCTTCAAACATCTAGATGAAAAAAATTAATGCATGGATGAAACCTACCCTAAGCCAACCTAACCATAACTAAGAAACTAATAGTAAATGAGTTTTAGGGCCTCGGGGACCTTAACATATCCCCTCTCTTTTTTAAATGTTTTTCCTTCAAAGCTTGTAATTGAGGGTGCTTCTTCATGAACTTCTCATTTTCCCATGTAGATTCTTCTAGAGCCATATTATTCCACTTGATTAGGTAATCCATAATGGTTCTATTCCAAAGAGAAATAGAACATCAATCTATAAATTTTTTGGATTCAAGAATCAACTTCCCTTCTTCATCTTATTCTAGAAGTTATGTCTGCACTACCATAGTTTGTCCCAAAACCCTTTATATGAAATATACTTGAAATACCTTATGGATGCAAGAGGAAGGAAAATCCAATGCATATGCGAATTTTCCAATATTGTGAATAATATTGTAGGGTCTGTTAGCACTGAGAGTCACCCTCAGACTACAAGAGGGTAAGCCCAGTACCCATCAGAATGTTTGGTGGATGTTGGTTTTATGAGTGGAGGTCAAATGGACGAAACTCAGTACAAGAATGATTTTAACACAGAAACTAGACAAGCAATGCACAGGGAAGTGAGGTCCTCATTAACTTCAGTCAGTGATTTGAGTTTAAGTGTGAGAAGAAGGAAGACTTGGTGAGAGAGGTGAACAAGACTGCTATGAGTATCTGGTTTTCAAGCAGCTTGGTGAAGAAAAACTCAGGCTCAAGAGCACTCTTGAACTTAAGTTTCAGACACTGAAATGTGTCACAGCATCATAATAATCGAACCTACATTACCATGCAACTACAACAACTCGACTGGATCCTCCATAACCGAGCCTTTCAGTGTAAGGGAAAATAAGATAACAAAGAAGCTAACTAAAAGTCAAAGCAATATTGTAATCAAACCTACATTACAATAGAACCACAACCCTCGACTGGATCCTCCATGCCCGAGAATTTTAGCATAGTTTAAAAAAAGATATGAAAGATGTTAACTTCTATTAATGCAAAACTCTCAAATTTGATAGATAACCAGAGAATAGTTCTGGCATCAAAATTACATAGTAGGGAGCTCTGCTCAACCAGTTGACGACCCTAACAAAAACTTGAACTGATCTATTTTTACTCAGATCAGTCCACGACTACCAGGAGTGTGATCTGGCCATACCATTCAAGGATTTACATATGGGCATCCTTCTGTCATATTGTGCATGCATCCTTCTACCATACGCGAGCTCATATCAGCATGGGCCTGCAGGAAAAACCGTCCATAGGGGTACCTCAGGCTGACAGTTATGTCTCCATGGACAGACCTTCCATGCCTTCTAATTATGGAGTGAGTCAAGGTTTCAACCACCACTCCTTTTTCATTAACTTCTTTCTCTCGGGATCACAACGAGGCTTAATGCCTAGGGGGCAGCCATGTGCTGCTCTTGGATTTGACGTTTTATAAGAACGTGATTGTAGGGTCATCGAAGGCAGTTTGGACCCACACCGCTTTTGAGTTGACAATCCACCACCTTCCACCATGTATCTCTTTCGCTATACCATGGTTTAAATTGTGGGACCGCCCAAGAATTTTATCGTTCGAGCATGTTGTGTCCCCGCAGTGAAATGTGGTTGTTGATTTGGTCGCGATCTGCAATCTGGGCGCTCCTGCTGAATTTAGCACCACCGCTAAAGTTTATCCGCCTACCAAATTTAGGATCATTCTAATAGCGCTAGGAGATGGCGCTAATTTTGGCGTTGAACAAGAACACTTCCAAGAGGATGATCTGATGTGGTGGCCTTATGTCATTATGTTGACATGTCATGAAAAGAGAGGTGACACATGTCACTTGGAAACAAGAAGGTGATATGCCCAAAGGTTCCTGGACTAAGTGCCATGTGTCATCGTCAAATGGATGCCAGGTGTCATGACTGACGAGAGTGCCACATATCCGAACTAATGACTACCACGTACTTTAGCACTTTAGAGCCCGAGGGCAGTATGCATGTAGAGTTGGAGCTTTGAAGTGACCGTCGATCTGAGGAGGACACGTGGTAGGGATATGTTAACTCTGGGAGAAAACACTCTGGATGAAAATGGGAGAGAGGAAGCTAAAACTCCTGAAGCTCGGATTCCCGAAGAAAACTACCACCATCAGATTTGGATGGACACACGACAGCGATCTGTGGACTTCGGGAGAAAATTAACTAGATGAAAGCGAGAGGGGAGGAGCTAAAACTCTCGAAGTATGGATTCTCAAAGTAAATATTGATCGTCCTATGGAGAAGGATGTGTGTCGCTTGATCTACAACTCTGGGAGAAAGTACTCCGGAGGAAAATGAGAGGGGAAGCCACAAAGTCCCGAAGTAAACATGATCGTTCGATCTAAAAGGACGCATGGCACTTGATCTGTGACTTCAGACAAAAGCACTTTGGAGAAAATTGGGAGTGGGGAAGCCGAAACTCCTGAAGCTCGAACTCCTGAAGTAAATCATGACTGTCTGATCTGAAAGGACGTGTGGCACTTGATTTATGACTTCGGGCAAAAGAACTTCGGAGGAAATTGGGAGTGGGGAAGCCCAAACTCCCGAAGTAAATCATGACCGTCCGATCAAGAAGGATGCATGGCACTTGATATCTGACTTCAGGGCTTCCACCTAGTCTTTAAACCTTGCGCAATTTTGACATGTTGAATACACGTGAATCGTTGATCTAAAATGCTCCTGGGATCTCCGTCGTTGAAAATTGAACCTGACCACTGCTTGTATTTCAGCCCCAAAATAGACTGCTCTTAATGTTGTGCTTGTTCTTATGGTTGTTTCTTGTGCAAGCAAAATATTTGGACAACTGTTGCGACCCTTGACAACTTCATGTGATAACAAGGTCCATAAAATTTTGGAGCTAATTTCCTATTCTTATTTTGTTTGAGAGTAAATTTCTTATAAGATTGTAGTCTCAATAACACCCAATCACATTCCTCAAATTTACTTTTACTTTGATTCCATGACATAATCCAAACCCTAGTGCATTACCCTAGCAAGGTAGCTCATGAGAGAGAGACCAACCAAGACCAAGAGATGTGCCTTATCTTTCCTCATGTAGTTGTAGTTGCAACTGCAGCTCTTCACCAAAGTAGTGTTATAGTTGAGTGTGTTGTGATGATCAAATGAGTAAGGCGTCACCTTATTTATACTTATTATGCCAGTGAACTTTCCCACAGGGCCGAACTATCTTTTCTGGAAAATATAATTTACTTTGACTTTTTCTAGCGAGGCCGACTTCTCATATTGCAAGTACAAAATATAATAATTATTATTTTTATGAGCCAAAATTACAAATATACTTTAGCATTATTCTTTTAGGGTTTTAACTTTATCAAATACAATAAGAATGTCTTCCACAGCTACATAATACTTCAACAGTATTCATAGAAGAGAGAAAAGCCTTCCTTCAAACATCTAGATAAAAAAAGTTAATGCATGGATGAAACCTACCCTAAGCCAACCTAACCATAACTAAGAAACTAATAGTAAATGAGTTTTAGGGCCTCGGGGAACTTAACATATCCCCTCTCTTTTTTAAATGTTTTTCCTTCAAAGCTTGTAATTGAGGGTGTTTCTTCATGAACTTCTCATTTTCCCATGTAGATTCTTCTAGAGCCATATTATTCCACTTGATTAGGTACTCCATAATGGTTCTATTCCAAAGATAAATAGAACATCAATCTATAACTTTTTTGGATTCAAGAATCAACTTCCCTTCTTCATCTTATTCTAGAATTTATGTATGCACTACCATAGTTTGTCCCAAAACCCTTTATATGAAATATACATGAAATACCTTATGGATGCAAGAGGAAGGAAAATCCAATGCATATGCGAATTTTCCAATATTGTGAATAATATTGTAGGGTCTGTTAGCACTGAGAGTCACCCTCAGACTGCAAGAGGGTAAGCCCAGTACCCATCAGAATGTTTGGTGGATGTTGGTTTTATGAGTGGAGGTCAAATGGACGAAACTCAGTACAAGAATGATTTTAACACAGAAACTAGACAAGCAATGCACAGGGAAGTGAGGTCCTCATTAACTTTAGTCAGTGATTTGAGTTTAAGTGTGAGCAGAAGGAAGACTTGGTGAGAGAGGTGAACAAGACTGCTATGAGTATCTGGTTTTCAAGCAGCTTGGTGAAGAAAAACTCAGGCTCAAGAGCACTCTTGAACTTAAGTTTCAGACACTGAAATGTGTCACAGCATCATAATAATCGAACCTACATTACCATGCAACTACGACAACTCGACTGGATCCTCCACAACCGAGCCTTTCAGTGTAAGGGGAAATAAGATAACAAAGAAGCTAACTAAAACTAGTCACAGCAATATTGTAATCAAACCTACATTACAATAGAACCACAACCCTCGACTGGATCCTCCATGCCCGAGAATTTTAGCATAGTTTAAAAAAAGATATGAAAAATGTTAACTTCTATTAATGAAAAAATCTCAAATTTGATAGATAACCAGAGAATAGTTCTGGCATCAAAATTACATAGTAGGGAGCTCTGCTCAACCAGTTGACGACCCTAACAAAAAATTGAACTGATCTATTTTTACTCAGATCAATCCACGACTACCAGGAGTGTGATCTGGCCATACCATTCAAGGATTTACGTCTGGGCATCCTTCTGTCATATTGTGCATGCATCCTTCTACCATACGCAAGCTCATATCAGCATGGGCCTACAGGAAAAACGATCCATAGGGGTACCTCAGGTTGATAGTTATGTCTCCATGGACATACCTTCCATGCCTTCTAATTATGGAGTGAGTCGAGGTTTCAACCACCACTCCTTTTTCATTAACTTCTTTCTCTTGGGATCACAACGAGGCTTAATGCCTAGGGGGCGGCCATGCATTGCTCTTGGATTTGACATTTTATAAGAACATGATTGTAGGTTAGTCGAAGGCGGTTTGGACTCACACCGCTTTTGATTCGACAATCCACCACCTTCTACCATGTAGCTCTTTCGCTATACCATGGTTTAAATTGCGGGACCACCCAAGAATTTTATCGTTCGAGCATGTTGTGTCCCGGCAATGAAACGTGGTTGTTGATTTGGTCGCGATCTGTGATCTGGGCGCTCCTGCTGAATTTAGCACCACCACTAAAGTTTATCCGCCTACCAAATTTAGGATCATTCTAAACATGCTAGGAGATGGCGCTAATTTTGGCGTTGAACAAGAACACTTCCAAGAGAATGATCTGATGTGGTGGCCTTACGTCATTATGTTGACGTGTCATGAAAAGAGAGGTGACACATGTCACTTGGAAACAAGCAGGTGATATGCCCAAAGGTTCCTGGACTAAGTGCCATGTGTCATCGTCAGATGGATGCCAGGTGTCATGACTGACGAGAGTGCCACATATCCGAACTAATGACCACCATGTACTTTGGCACTTTAGAGCTTGGGGGCAGTATGCATGTAGAGTTGGAGCCCTGAAGTGACCGTCGATCTGAGGAGGACACGTGGCAGGGATATGTTAACTCTGGGAGAAAACACTCTGGATGAAAATGGGAGAGAGGAAGATAAAACTCCTGAAGCCCGGAGTCCCGAAGAAAACTACCACCATCAGATTTGGATGGACACACGATAATGATCTGTGGACTTCAGGAGAAAATTATCTAGATGAAAGCGAGAGGGGAGGAGCTAAAACTCTCGAAGTATGGATTCTCGAAGTAAATATTGATCGTCCTATGGAGAAGGATGTCTGTCACTTGATCTGCAACTCTGGGAGAAAGTACTTCGAAGGAAAATGAGAGGGGAAGCCCCAAAGTCCAGAAGTAAACATGATCATTCGATCTAAAAGGACGCATGGAACTTGATCTGTGACTTCAGACAAAAGCACTTCGGATAAAATTGGGAGTGGGGAAGCCGAAACTCTTGAAGCTCAAACTCCTGAAGTAAATCATGACTGTCTAATCTGAAAGGATGCGTGGCACTTGATTTATGACTTCGGGCAAAAGAACTTCGGAGGAAATTGGGAGTGGGGAAGCCCAAACTCCTGAAGCCCAAACTCCCGAAGTAAATCATGACCGTCCGATCAAGAAGGACGCATGGCACTTGATCTCTGACTTCGGGGCTTCCACCTAGTCTTTAAACCTTGCGCAATTTTGACTTGTTGAATACATGTGAATCATTGATCTGAAATGCTCATGGGATCTCCGTCGTTGAAAATTGAACCCGACCACTGCTTGTATTTCAGCCCCAAAATAGACTGCTCTGAATGTTGTGCTTGTTCATATGGTTGTTTCTTGTGCAAGCAAAATATTTGGACAACTGTTGCGACCCTTGACAACTTCATGTGATAACAAGGTCCATAAAATTTTGGAGCTAATTTCCTATTCTTCTTTTGTTTGAGAGTAAATTTCTTATAAGATTGTAGTCTCAATAATACCCAATCACATTCCTCAAATTTACTTTTACTTTGATGCCAATCTTCTTGCTACTTCATCTTGTTTCATGCCATTTGAATGTTTTCCTTAGAAATTGTGAAGGTTTCTTTAGTATTCTCCATATGTGACTCTATCTCCTACACATTGGACTTGTCCTACAAAAAGTGTGAGATACTAGGAGTTGAATATCCATAAAGGGCCTCAAATGGGGACATCTTAGTAGATGTGGGATGGGTGGTATTATACAACCATTTTACTAAAGGAAGCCACTTCATCCATTGATATTTCTTGTCTGGAGAATAACAATGTAGATAACCCTCTAAACAATTGTTAACTATTTTTGTTTGACCATTTGTTTGTGGATGATATGCTAAACTCGTAGCTATTCTTGTTCCACTCATCCTCCATAATTCTTTCCAAAAAATTCTAGTAAATTTTGGATCTCTTTCACTTACTATTACTTTAGGAAATCCATGAAGTCTATGAATTTCCTTCATGAACACTCTGTCACTTGACTTGATGTATATGTACTTTGAATTCCACAAAAATGTGCATATTTTGTGAGTTTATCCACTACCACAAAAATGTCACCCTTACCTTCTGACTTCGTTAAACCTGTAATGAAATCCATTGATATCTCTTCCCATCTTTGATTAGGTATGTGTAAACGTTGAAGTAAACCTATAGTTTTTACTATCTCTCCTTTATTTATTTGGCAAACTTGACATTCTCTTACAAATATTTTAATATATTTTTTCATTCCTTCCCAAAAAATATTTTTTTTGATCCTTTGATATGTTTTAAGGAACCCTAAATGTCATGTCATCGAAGAGTCATGAGACTCCTTTAATATTTTTTGCTTCAAATTTGATTGATGGGTTAAAAATATTCTACCCTTGTACCAAAGGATATCTCTCTTCCATCCCAATGTTCCATAGAGTTCATCCCTTCCTTTATACATTGTATTTTATGTCTAGTATTATTGTCATTTTTCCATTCTTGGTGTGCTTATTCCAAACACGCAGGAATGGAAGATGTAATGGGATATAAACTTGAGGCTTCTTCTATTTTGTAAAGGACGTCTACTACCACATTATCCTTCCCCTTTTTGTAGATTATTTCAAAATCAAACCTTTGCATCTTTCTACCTATTTTTGTTTCTCTTTTGATGAAAATGTTTTCTCCAAAAAAAAAATTAGGCTAATCTATCTTGAATTTAAAATACCTCCTAATGAGATATTGTCACCATTTTTTATTGCATGTAAAATTCCTGTCATTTTGTTTTCATACGTAGATTTCACCAAGTCATTCCCCTTGAATTTTTTACTTTCAAAGACCAATGGTCTCCCTTCTCACATCAATACGACTCCAATTCCTTGTCTTGATGCATCACATTCCACTATGAATGTTTACCAAAATCAAGTGTTGCCAATACTGGTGTAGAATGTTGGGTATATGTTATACTCTTTGCACGACTAGTTGTAGTGTTGTCTATGTTGTGCTAGGTGCGTAGGGGGGTTTGAATGGGGGTAACTAAGCCCCCCCTTCAGGGGTTCCGGGGGCAGCACCCCCAAGAAATCTTTTTGCCTCAGGAAACGTGTTGCATTTTTGCCTCGTTTTTTGTGTCGCCTCGATTTTTTTGTCCATTGTTGGGTAGTTTTTCGGCACATGGGTTAGAGTTTTGTATGCCACTGGATCCTACATGTATATTGTATTGTAAACAATGTATCACTATGAATGAATATATAATATGATGGTTTTTCTGGTTTGGGTTTCCAGGGGAAAAATATCTATGTAATGTCTGTATTTTCCATTGTATCTTTTTTGTTCTTTTAATGAAAATTTTTTGCAGTAAAATATTGTACAAGGTTAAAATATACATTTGGTATCATAGTTTCATTGGCCTCAAGGGGACGCCTTTGTGGTCAAGGGTTTGGCTCGGGACTGTGATAAGCCTTGTTACAGTGGGAGATCTATGGTATTGTTTTTTCAAGTGAAAAGAAATGGCAAGAAGTTCGAAAGTGGAGATTGAGAAGTTTAATGGGCAAAGTTTTGAGTTGTGGAAGCTCAAGATGGAAGATCTGTTGGTGAACAGATATCAGTGGATCATAGTGGATCTAGGTACTGCACCTATAGGGACTTCAGTAGATGATTGAAAAAAATTGAATCGGAAGGCGAAGAGCATAATCTGACTGTGTCTCTCATATTCAGTATTAATGAATGTGTCAGAGGAAGCTACAACCAAATATTTATGAGATAAGTTGGGGAAGTTGTATTAGTCTAAGTCCCTAGTAAATAAACTCTTCCTGAGAAAGAAGATGTATAACCTAAGGATCATAGATGGAGACTTGGTGGCAGGGCATTTGAACACCTTCAATATTGTGGTAAGTCAGTTAGTATCTGTTGAGATTAAAATTTTAGATGAGGAGAAGTGTATCAGTTTATTGTGCCCTTTACCAAACTCATGGGATAGTCTAGTTGTGGCCATAGGTAGTAATATAATTGCCTTGAAGTTTGATGAAGTGGTCTCATTCTTGTTATCGGAGGAGGTGAGATGTAATAACATGGAAGGACAGAGCATAGATGCATTATTTGCAAGAAGACGCTCCGAGGAAAGAAATAGATCTTATTCCTCAAGTGGAATATCTAAGTCTCCTAGAAAGTTTGTAAAGGTATGTTGGAGATGTGGAAAAGAAGGGCACTACAAGAAGCAGTGTAGATCCAAAGTTGAGAAAAAGAAGAGATCTGAAGAATCTCCCTCTACAGAAGAAAATACCTCCAAGTAAGAAGGAGGGGATGTGTACTTAGCTTCTTCAAGGACATATGCAGATCATGAGGCATGGTTGGTTGACTCGGGTTCATCCTTTCATATGACTCCCCATAGGGAGTGGTTCTATGATTATGAAAGGTATGATGGAGGTAATGTTTTCCTAGGTGATGACTCGACAACCAGAATCATAGGTCGAGGAAAATTCAAGTTGAGGCTCATAGATGGAAGGATTAGAACACTACCTATTGTTTTGCACATCCCAGGATTAGACAGAAATTTGATTTATGTAAGCAAAATGGACAATGTAGGGGTAAAAACAATATTTGAAAAGGAAACTTCCAGGATGGTTTGAGGAGCAATGGTGTTGTTGAAGGGAGTTCAGTTTGGAACTCTCTATAAGATGCAAGGAAGCATTATTAGTGATGGGTGTAATAGTTCCATTGTTCCTGATTTTAGAGTTGAAAAAGAAAGAACTCCTATAGACTCTAGAGAAAAGGTTATGATGTGGCATCAAAGACCAGGGCATATTGGAGAGAAGGGTATTTGACTACTACACGGTAAAGGTGTGGTTGAATATATGCCTAAATACTCTCTGGATTTTTATTTGTATGAACATTGTGTATATGAGAATCAGAATCGAGTAAGATTCCACTCTGGTGAAATGAGGGTAGAAGGAATTTTACATCTAGTTCACAGTGATGTGTTTGGACCTGTGTCAGTTCCATTGTTAATAGTTCCATTGTTCCTGATATTAGAGTTGAAGAAGAAAGAACTCCTATAGACTCTGGAGAAAAGGTTATGATGTGGCATCAAAGACCAGGGCATATCGGAGAGGAGGGTATTTGACTACTACATGGTAAAGGTATGGTTGAAGATATTCCTAAATACTCTCTGGATTTTTATTTCTATGAACATTGTGTATATGGGAATCAGAATCGAGTAAGATTCCACTCTGGTGCAATGAGGGTAGAAGGAATTTTACATCTAGTTCACAATGATGTGTTTGGACCTGTGTCGGTTCCATCATTGGGAAAATTTGTGTACTATATCTCATTTATAGATGACTTCTCGAGGAATACTTGGATATATTTCTTCACGAAGAAATCTAAAGTCGTTGACATGTTTAAAGAATTTAAGGCTCTTGTTGAGAATCAAACAGAGAAAAGAATTAAGGTGCTGAGAATAGATAATGGCAAAGAATTCTGCGAGAATGAATTTGAAGAATTATGTAAGAAGTGCGGTATGGCAAGGAAGAAGAATACTCCATATACACCTCAACAAAATGGAGTTGTGGAAAGGATGAACATGACATTGATGGAAAAATCAAGGTGAATGCTTAGTGGTGTCGACTTAGGGAAATAATTCTAGGCAGAGGAAATGGGTACTACATGTTATCTGGTCAACATATCACCCTCATCAATGCTAGATGAAAAGACTCCACAAGAGGTATGGACTAGTAAGGAACCTTCTCTCATACATCTCAAGTTATTTGGCTGTGAGACCTATGTTCATGTTCCAAAGGAAAACATGAGTAAGCTAGATAAGAAGGTTGAAAAGTGTATATTTACTGGGTATAAAGATGGTCTCAAAGGTTATAAGGTTGTGTATAGCTGAGAAACTAAGAAGGTTGTGTATAACCGAGCTGTGGTATTTAGATAAATGAAGGATGTTGTTAAATAGGAAGTCCTACCAAGTAAGGAAGAACCAGAGAAAATAGAGTTTGATTTAAAGGATGATGAATCAAACTCTACAGAAGAACAAGAATCAGAAGAAGAAGATCCTCATACACCAGTATTGAGGAGATCATTTCAAGAAAGAAGGATACCGGAAAGGCATACTCCATCTGATTTTCGTTCAAATTCTTCTTTGTCTATTATTGATGATGATCCTAGAACTGTTAAGGCAGCAGTGGATTCAGAAGATGGAAAGCTATGGATGAAGAAATGGTAGCCTTGGATAAGAATTAGGTTTGGGATCTAGCAGAGTTTCCAACTAGAAGAAATTTCATTGGAAGCAAATGGGTATTTAAAAAGAAGTTTAATGTAGAAGGAAAAGTGGAGAAATACAAAGCTTGGTTAGTAGCAAAGGGTTATTCCCAAGTTGAGGGAATCGATTTTGGTGAGATTTTTTCTTCTGTTGCCAAGTTAACTTCTATAAGATTTATGTTATTTGTTGTTGCTGCATTTGATTTTGAAGTAGAATAGATGGATTTGAAGACAACATTCATACATGGGGATATGGAAGAAGAAATCTATATGAAGCAGCCAGAAGGCTTTGTTGTGAAGGGAAAAAAGGAGTTGGTATGCAGGCTGAAAAAGTCCCTGTATGGTTTAAAACAATCACCAAGGATGTGGTATCAAAAATTTGATACTTATATTTTGGGACTTGGATTTGCAAGAAGCAAAGAGGATCATTGCATGTATTTTAAATTAATTGGTGATCATTTGATTTATTTGGTCTTGTATGTGGATAACATGTTGCTAACAGCAAACAACAAGGAGATTATCTGGAATGTGAAAACTTAGTTGTCCTCTAAATTTGACAAGGATCTTGGTGCTTCAAATTTCATTTTCGGCATGGAAATTAAAAGAGATCGAAAAAAGAGGAAACTCTGGTTAAATCAGAGAAAATATGTCGAGACAATATTGCAAAGGTTTAATATGCAGGAATGTAAACCTGTCAAGGTCCCTATTCTTGTTGGTGTAAAGTTATCCGTGGATTAGTGTCCCAAGACACAAGAAGAGGAGGAGTACATGTCTCGTGTTCCATATGCGAGTGTATTTGGCAGTTTGATGTATGCAATGGTATGTACTATACCATACATTTCACATACAGTGGGAGTTTTGAGCAGGTTTATGTCAAAACCAGGGAAGGACCATTGGACAACAGTGAAAAGGGTTTTTGGGTATTTGTGTGGCATTGTTAGCTATGGATTGTACTACCAAGAAAGACCAGGATTGAACAGAGTATTGGACATACATGGCTTTGTGGATGCAGACTGGGTTGGAGATATGGGTCGTAGGATATCTACAAGCCGGTATGTGTTTAACTTATTTGGAGGATCAATTAGTTGCATGAGAAAAATACAGGTTGTAGTGGCACTTTCAACTACAGAAGCTTAATACATGGCAACCACTCAAGCAAGTAAGGAAGAAATATGGTTATAAAGAATGTGTTCTGATATTGGGTTGTTACAACAAGTTGTAAGGATAGACTATGACAGTGAGAGTGCATTTTTTCTCGCGAAGAACTTGACTTATCATTCAAAGACAAAGCATATTGATATTCAATATCACTTTGTGAGAGACATGGTTGAAGAAAATAAAGTGTTTCTAATGAAGGTGGACACTTTGAAGAATTTTACAGATTCATTAACAAAATCTGTGAGCATTGAGAAGTTCTCTTGGTGTAGAGGATCCATGGCATTGTTGCCCTATATTTTTGACTATGTAACCCTGTAATGAGATATCCATTCGTATATTGGATGTTATCCTAAAAGCCTTTATTTGGAACTCAATAGAAAGAAAAACTTGTTTACCATATACAAGCCCATATGGTGTATGCCCAGTTGTATTCCTCCATGTAGTCCATGTTGGGTATGTGTTATATTCTTTGCACAACTAGTTGGAGTGTATGCTATGTTGCACGGGGGTTCGGGGGTAGTGCCCTCGAGAAATTTTTTTCCTCGAGAAACGTGTCGCATTTTTTGTCTCATTTTTTGTGTCACCTCAATTTTCATGTCCATTGTTGGGTGCTTTTTCAGCACGTGGTTTTTTCCAATGGTTTTCTATTTTTGTTTAAGGAATTAGGGTTGTTGATTAATCTAGGTCATTGGGTTAGGGTTTTGGATGTCGATGGCTCCTATATGTATATTGTATTGTAAACAATGTATCACTATGAATGAATATAGAATATGTTGGTTTTCCTGGTTTGGGTTTCCATGGGAAAAATCTTTATGTAATGTGTGTATTTGTCATTGTATATTTCATGTTCTTTTACTAAAAAATCGTTTGCAGTAAATATTGTACAAGGTTAAAATCTACAGTTTGATGTATCCCTAATGGTTGTAGCTTTAATTTAGTTATAGATCAAAGTATATTAGTCCAATCAAGACGCCCTAGAGGATTTAACAGGCTTAAAGCATCAAGAAAAGATTCCAACTTGAACAAGATCAATATATCTCTAAATTGTATTTACAAATGCAAGTAATTCGTTTCTCCAATGCAATAAATGATTAGTGCCTTGCCAAATGGGTTATCGAGTCTTCTTGTATTAAGTTAGGACTGCTAAATCTCAAGGGGTGTAAGCCCTTTTACTTCCTTGAGATAGCAACCCTAACAAGGTAAAGTCTAGGAGGGTGTAAACCATTTTACTCCTCCTAGCAACCTTTGCAATAGCCTTTTCAACAAACAATAATGATCAAACTTGGTGGAGGGTGTATGCCCTTATACTTCTCCAAAGATCTAGCCAATAACAACCATGGAATAAGAAANGCCAATACAAACCCTAGTTACCAAGTATTCTTCATCACCAAAGCAAGAGAAGGAACCTCCAAGAGATAGCATGCCACTTCATTCCATAAGACAAGAGACAAACCATATCACAAGAAAGAGAGAGAATGAATTTTCCCAAGAGGGGCGCAAATTTCATCCAAGTAGTCTTCTCACAATGGGAGAGCTATGATAAAAATGAAATAGAAATGATCCTTATTTATACAAATCTGCTAAAACGTGTTTTTCCACTTAACTTAGGGTAAATCATAAAATAAGGGAGACATTTCCATTTATTTTTCCCCTTCACAACATTAAATTCAATTTGCACATGAGAGAAGCCCTAAAAAGGCTTGTGTCACCCCTTTTAGGGAAATGTTTGGCACTTTGAAAAAGTCGTTTGATCTTGGGGATG
>JASDQU010790179.1:16528-31890 GCA_032191745.1 Picea mariana | reverse complement strand
AACAATATTCATAGAAGAGAGAAAAACCTTCCTTCAAACATCTAGATGAAAAAAATTAATGCATGGATGAAACCTACCCTAAGCCAACCTAACCATAACTAAGAAACTAATAGTAAATGAGTTTTAGGGCCTCGGGGACCTTAACATATCCCCTCTCTTTTTTAAATGTTTTTCCCTCAAAGCTTGTAATTGCGGGTGTTTCTTCATGAACTTCTCATTTTCCCATGTAGATTCTTCTAGAGCCATATTATTCCACTTGATTAGGTACTCCATAATGGTTCTATTCCAAAGAGAAATAGAACGTCAATCTATAACTTTTTTGGATTCAAGAATCAACTTCCCTTCTTCATCTTATTCTAGAAGTTATGTCTGCACTACCATAGTTTGTCCCAAAACCCTTTATATGAAATATACATGAAATACCTTATGGATGCAAGAGGAAGGAAAATCCAATGCATATGCAACTTTTCCAATATTGTGAATAATATTGTAGGGTATGTTAGCACTGAGAGTCACCCTCAGACTACAAGAGGGTAAGCCCAGTACGCATCAGAATGTTTGGTGGATGTTGGTTTTATGAGTGGAGGTCAAATGGACGAAACTCAGTACAAGAATGATTTTAACACAGAAACTAGACAAGCAATGCACAGGGAAGTGAGGTCCTCATTAACTTCAGTTGATGATTTGAGTTTAAGTGTGAGCAGAAGGAAGACTTGGTGAGAGAGGTGAACAAGACTGCTATGAGTATCTGGTTTTCAAGCATCTTGGTGAAGAAAAACTCAGGCTCAAGAGCACTCTTGAACTTAAGTTTCAGACACTGAAATGTGTCACAGCATCATAATAATCGAACCTACATTACCATGCAACTACGACAACTCGATTGGATCCTCCATAGCCGAGCCTTTCAGTGTAAGGGGAAATAAGATAACAAAGAAGCTAACTAAAACTAGTCACAGCAATATTGTAATCAAACCTACATTACAATAGAACCACAACCCTCGACTGGATCCTCCATGCCCGAGCGTTTCAGCATAGTTGAAAAAAAGATATGAAAGATCTTGACTTCTATTAATGAAAAACTCTCAAATTTGATAGATAACCAGAGAATAGTTATGGCATCAAAATTACATAGTAGGGAGCTATGTTCAACCAGTTGACGACCCTAAAAAAAACTTGAACTGGTCTATTTTCACTCAGATCAGTCCATGACTACCAGGAGTGTGATCTGGCCATACCATTCAAGGATTTACGTCAGGGCATCCTTCTGTCAGATTGTGCATGTATCCTTCTACCATACGCGAGCTCATATCAGCATGGGCCTGCAGGAAAAACCGTCCATAGGGGTACCTCGGGCTAATAGTTTTGTCTCCATGGACAGACCTCCCATGCCTTCTAATTATGGAGTGAGTCGAGGTTTCAACCACCACTCCTTTTTCATTAACTTCTTTCTCTCGGGATCACAATGAGGCTTAATGCCTAGGGGGCGGCCATGCGCTGCTCTTGGATTTGACGTTTTATAAGAACGTGATTACGGGGTCGTCGAAGGCGGTTTGGACCCACATCACTTTTGAGTCGACAATCCACCACCTTCCACCATGTAGCTCTTTCGCTATACCATGGTTTAAATTGCGGGACCGCCCAAGAATTTTATCGTTCGATCATGTTGTGTCCCCGCAATGAAACATGGTTGTTGATTTGGTCGCGATCTGCGATCTGGGCGCTTCTGTTGAATTTAGCACCACCGCTAAAGTTTATCCACCTACCAAATTTAGGATCATTCTAATCGCGCTAGGAGATGGTGCTAATTTTGGCGTTGAACAAGAACACTTCCAAGAGGATGATCTGATGTGGTGGCCTTATGTCATTATGTTGATGTGTCATGAAAAGAGAGGTGACACATGTCACTTGGAAACAAGCAGGTGATATGCCCAAAGGTTCCTAGACTGAGTGCCATGTGTCATTGTCAGATGGATGCCAGGTGTCGTGACTGACGAGAGTGCCACATATCTGAACTAATGACTGCCACGTACTTTGGCACTTTAGAGATCAGGGGCAATATGCATGTAGAGTTGGAGCTCTGAAGTGACCGTCGATCTGAGGAGGACACGTGGCAGGGATATGTTAACTCTGGAAGAAAACACTCTAGATGAAAATGGGAGAGAGGAAGCTAAAACTCTTGAAGCCTGGAGTCCCGAAGAAAACTACCACCATCATATTTGGATGGACATGCGACAGTGATCTGTGGACTTTAGGAGAAAATTATCTAGATGAAAGCGAGAGGGGAGGAGCTAAAACTCTCGAAGTATGGATTCCCGAAGTAAATATTGATCGTCCTATGGAGAAGGATGCGTGTCGCTTGATCTGCAACTCTGGGAGAAAGTAATCCGGAGGAAAATGAGAGGGGAAGCCCCAAAGTCCCGAAGTAAACATGATCGTTCGATCTAAAAGGATGCATGGCACTTGATCTGTGACTTCAGACAAAAGCACTTCGGAGAAAATTGGGAGTGGGGAAGCCAAAACTCCTGAAGCTCGAATTCTTGAAGTAAATCATGATTGTCTGATCTGAAAGGACGCGTGGCACTTGACTTATGACTTTGGGAAAAAGAACTTCGAAGGAAATTGGGAGTGGGGAAGCCCAAACTCCTGAAGCCCAAACTCTCGAAGTAAATCATGATCGTCCAATCAAGAAGGACGCATGGCACTTGATCTCTGACTTTGGGGCTTCCACCTGGTCTTTAAACCTTGCGCAATTTTGACATGTTGAATACACGTGAATCGTTGATCTGAAATGCTCCTGGGATCTCCATCGTTGAAAATTGAACCCGACCATTGCTTGTATTTCAGCCCCAAAATAGACTGCTCTGAATGTTGTGCTTGTTCTTATGGTTGTTTCTTGTGCAAGCAAAATATTTGGACAACTGTTGCGACCCTTGACAACTTCATGTGATAACAAGGTCCATAAAATTTTGGAGCTAATTTCCTATTCTTATTTTGTTTGAGAGTAAATTTCTTATAAGATTGTAGTCTCAATAATACCCAATCACATTCCTCAAATTTACTTTTACTTTGATGCCAATCTTCTTGCTACTTCATCTTGTTTCATGCCATTTGAAGGTTGTCCTTAGAAATTGTGAAGGTTTCTTTAGTCTTCTCCATATGTGACTCTATCTCCTACATATTGGACTTGTCCTACAAAAAGTGTGAGATACTAGGAGTTGAATATCCATAAAGGGCCTCAAATGGGGACATCTTAGTAGATGTGGGACAGGTGGTATTATACAACCATTCTACTAAAGGAAGCCATTTCACCCATTAATATTTCTTGTCTGAAGAATAACAATGTAGATAACCCTCTAAACAATTGTTAACTATTTTTGTTTGACCATTTGTTTGTGGATGATATGCTAAACTCATAGCTATTCTTGTTCCACTCATCCTCCATAATTCTTTCCAAAAATTTCTAGTAAATTTTGGATCTCTTTCACTTACTATTACTTTAGGAAATCCATGAAGTCTATGAATTTCCTTCATGAACACTCTGTCACTTGACTTGATGTATATGTACTTTGAATTCCACAAAAATGTGCATATTTTGTGAGTTTATCCACTACCACAAAAATGTCACGCTTACCTTCTGACTTCGTTAAACCTGTAATGAAGTCCATTGATATCTCTTCCCATCTTTGATTAGGTATGTGTAAACGTTGAAGTAAACCTGGAGTTTTTACTATCTCTCCTTTATTTATTTGGCAAACTTGACATTCTCTTACAAATATTTTAATATATTTTTTCATTCCTTCCCAAAAAATATATTTTTTGATCCTTTGATATGTTTTAAGGAACCCTAAATGTCATGTCATCGAAGAGTCATGAGACTCTTTTAATATTTTTTTCTTCAAATTTGATTGATGGGTTAAAAATATTCTACCCTTGTACCAAAGGATATCTCTCTTCCATTCCAATGTTCCATAGAGTTCATCCCTTTCTTTATACATTGTATTTTATGTCTAGTATTATTGTCATTTTTCCATTCTTGGTGTGCTTATTCCAAACACACGGGAATGGAAGATGTAATGGAATATAAACTTGAGGCTTCTTCTATTTTGTAAAGGACGTCTGCTACCACATTATCCTTCCCCTTTTTGTAGATTATTTCAAAATCAAACCTTTGCATCTTTCTACCTATTTTTTTTGCTCTTTTGATGAAAATGTTTTCTCCAAAAAAAAATTAGGCTAATCTATCTTGAATTTAAAATACCTCCTAATGAGATATTGTCACCATTTTTTACTGCATGTAAAATTCCTGTCATTTTGTTTTCATATGTAGATTTCACCAAGTCATTCCCCTTGAATTTTTTACTTTCAAAGACCAATGGTCTCCCTTCTCACATCAATACAACTCCAATTCCTTGTCTTGATGCATCACATTCAACTATGAATGTTTACCAAAATCAAGTGTTGCCAATACTGGTGTAGAATGTTGGGTATCTGTTATACTCTTTGCACGATTAGTTGTAGTGTTGTCTATGTTGTGCCAGGTGCGTAGGGGGGTTTGAATGGGGGTTGATAAGCCCCCCCCTTCAGGGATTCGGGGGGCAGCACCCCCAAGAAATTTTTTTGCCTGAGGAAACGTGTTGCATTTTTGCCTCGTTTTTTGTGTCACCTCGATTTTCTTGTCCATTGTTGGGTAGTTTTTCGACACATGGTTTTTCAGCACATGGGTTAGAGTTTTGGATGCCACTGGATCCTACATGTATATTGTATTGTAAACAATGTATCACTATGAATGAATATATAATATGATGGTTTTCCTGGTTTGGGTTTCCAGGGGAAAAATATCTATGTAATGTCTGTATTTTCCATTGTATCTTTTTTGTTCTTTTAATGAAATTTTTTTGCAGTAAAATATTGTACAAGGTTAAAATCTACATTTGGTATCATAGTTTCATTGGCCTCAAGGGGATGCCTTTGTGGTCAAGGGTTTGGCTCGGGACTGTGATAAGCCTTGTTACAGTGGGAGATCTATGGTATTGTTTTTTCAGGTGAAAAGTATTGGCAAGAAGTTCGAAAGTGGAGATTGAGAAGTTTAATGGGCAAAGTTTTGAGTTGTGGAAGCTTAAGATGGAAGATCTGTTGGTGGACAGATATCAGTGGATCATAGTGGATCTAGGTACTGCACCTATAGGGACTTCAGTAGATGATAGAAAAAAGTTGAATCGGAAGGCGAAGAGCATAATCTGACTGTGTCTCTCATATTTAGTATTAATGAATGTGCCAGAGGAAGCTACAACCAAATATTTATGGGATAAGTTGGGGAAGTTGTATCAGTCTAAATCCCTAGTAAATAAACTCTTCCTGAGAAAGAAGATGTATAACCTAAGGATCAGAGATGGAGACTCGGTGGCAGGGCATTTGAACACCTTCAATACTGTGGTAAGTCAGTTAGTATCTGTTGAGATTAAAATTTTAGATGAGGAGAAGTGTATCAGTTTATTGTGCTCTTTACCAAACTCATGGGATAGTCTGGTTGTGGCCATCGGTAGTAATACAATTGCCTTGAAGTTTGATGAAGTGGTATCATTCTTGTTATCGGAGGAGGTGAGATGTAATAACATGGAAGGACAGAGCATAGATGCATTATTTGCAAGAGGACGCTCCGAGGAAAGAAATAGATCTTAGTCCTCAAGTGGAATATCTAAGTCTCCCAGAAAGTTTGTAAATGTATGTTGGAGATGTGGAAAAGAAGGGCACTACAAGAAGCAGTGTAGATCCAAAGTTGAGAAAAAGAAGAGATCTGAAGAATCTCCCTCTACAGAAGAAAAGACCTCCAAGGAAGAAGGAGGGGATGTGTACTTAGCTTCTTCAAGGACATATGTAGATCATGAGGCATGGTTGGTTGACTTGAGTTCATCCTTTCATATGACTCCCCATAGGGAGTGGTTCTATGATTATGAAAGGTATGATGGAGGTAATGTTTTCCTAGGTGATGACTCGACAACCAGAATCATAGGTCGAGGAAAATTCAAGTTGAGGCTCATAGATGGAAGGATTAGAACACTACTTGTTGTTTTGCACATCCCAGGATTGGCCAGAAATTTGATTTATGTAAGCAAAATGGACAATGCAGGGGTAAAAACAATATTTGAAAAGGAAACTTCCAGGATGGTTTGAGGAGAAATGGTGTTGTTGAAGGGAGTTTCGTTTGGAACTCTCTATGAGATGCAAGGAATCATTATTAGTGATGGGTGTAATAGTTCCATTGTTCTTGATTTTAGAGTTGAAAAGAAAGAACTCCTATAGACTCTGGAGAAAAGGTTATGATGTGGCATCAAAGACCAGGGCATATCGGAGAGAAGGGTATTTGACTACTACACGGTAAAGGTATGGTTGAAGATATGCCTAAATACTCTCTGGATTTTTATTTGTATGAACATTGTGTATATGGGAATCAGAATCGAGTAAGATTCCACTCTGGTGAAACGAGGGTAGAAGGAATTTTACATCTAGTTCACAGTGATGTGTTTGGACCTGTGTCGGTTCCATTGTTAATAGTTCCATTGTTCCTGATATTAGAGTTGAAGAAGAAAGAACTCCTGTAGACTCTGGAGAAAAGGTTATGATGTGGCATCAAAGACCAGGGCATATCAGAGAGGGGGGTATTTGACTACTACATGGTAAAGGTATGGTTGAAGATATTCCTAAATACTCTCTGGATTTTTATTTCTATGAACATTGTGTATATGGGAATCAGAATCGAGTAAGATTTCACTCTAGTGCAATGAGGGTAGAAGGAATTTTACATCTAGTTCACAGTGATGTGTTTGGACCTGTGTCGGTTCCATCATTGGGAAAATCTATGTACTATATCTCATTTATAGATGACTTCTCGAGGAATACTTGGATATATTTCTTCACGAAGAAATCTAAAGTCGTTGACATGTTTAAAGAATTTAAGGCTCTTATTGAGAATCAAACAGAGAAAAGAATTAAGGTGCTGAGAATAGATAATGGCAGAGAATTCTGCGAGAATGAATTTGAAGAATTATGCAAGAAGTGCGGTATGGCAAGGAAGAAGACTACTCCATATACACCTCAACAAAATGGAGTTGTGGAAAGGATGAACATGACGTTGATGGAAAAATCAAGGTGAATGCTTAGTGGTGTCGGCTTAGGGAAATAATTCTAGGAAGAGGAAATGGGTACTACATGTTATTTGGTCAACATATCACCCTCATCAACGCTAGATGAAAAGACTCCACAAGAGGTATGGACTAGTAAGGAACCTTCTCTCATACATCTCAAGTTATTTGGCTGTGAGACCTATGTTCATGTTCCAAAGGAAAACATGAGTAAGCTAGATAAGAAGGTTGAAAAGTGTATATTTACTGGGTATAAATATGGTCTCAAAGGTTATAAGGTTGTGTATAGCCGAGAAACTAAGAAGGTTGTGTATAACCAAGCTGTGGTATTTATATAAATGAAGGATGTTGTTAAATAGGAAGTCCTACCAAGTAAGGAAGAACCAGAGAAAATAGAGTTTGATTTAAAGGATGATGAATCAAACTCTACAGAAGAACAAGAATCAGAGGAAGAAGATCCTCATACACCAGTATTGAGGAGATCGGTTCAAGAAAGAAGGATACCGGAAAGGTATACTCCATCTGATTTTCGTTCAAATTCTTCTTTGTCTATTATTGATGATGATCCTAGAACTGTTAGGGCAGCAGTGGATTCAGAAGATGGAAAGCTATGGAAAAAGGCCATGGATGAAGAAATGGCAGCCTTGGATAAGAATTAGGTTTGGGATCTAGTAGAGTTGCCAACTAGAAGAAATTTCATTGGAAGCAAATGGGTATTTAAAAAGAAGTTGAATGTAGAAGGAAAAGTGGAGGAATACAAAGCTCGGTTAGTAGCAAAGGGTTATTCCCAAGTTGAGGGAATCGATTTTGGTGAGATTTTTTCTCCTGTTGCCAAGTTAACTTCTATAAGATTTATGTTATTTGTTTTTTCTACATTTGATTTTGAAGTAGAATAGATGGATTTGAAGACAACATTCATACATGGGGATCTGGAAGAAGAAATCTATATGAAGCAGCCAGAAGGCTTTGTTGTGAAGGGAAAAAAGGAGTTGGTATGCAGGCTGAAAAAGTCCCTGTGTGGTTTAAAACAATCACCAAGGATGTGATATCAAAAATTTGATACTTATATTTTGGGACTTGGATTTGCAAGAAGCAAAGAGGATCATTGCATGTATTTTAAATTAATTGGTGATCATTTGATTTATTTGGTCTTGTATGCGGATGACATGTTGCTAACAGCAAACAACAAGGAGATTATCTGGAATGTGAAAACTCAGTTGTCCTCTAAATTTGACAAGGATCTTGGTGCTTCAAATTTCATTTTGGGCATGGAAATTAAAAGAGATCGAAAAAAGAGGAAACTCTAGTTAAATCAGAGAAAATATGTCGAGACAATATTGCAGAGGTTTAATATGCAGGAATGTAAACCTGTCAAGGTCCCTATTCTTGTTGGTGTAAAGTTATCTGCGGATTAGTGTCCCAAGACACAAGAAGAGGAGGAGGACATGTCTCGTGTTCCATATGCGAGTGTATTTGGCAGTTTGATGTATGCAATGGTATGTACTATACCATACATTTCACATACAGTGGGAGTTTTGAGCAGGTTTATGTCAAAACCAGGGAAGGACCATTGGACAACAGTAAAAAGGGTTTTTGGGTATTTGTGTGGCACTGTTAGATATGGATTGTACTACCAAGGAAGACCAAGATTGAACAGAGTATTGGGCATACATCGCTTTGTGGATGCAGACTGGGTTGGAGATATGGGTCGTAGGATATCTACAAGCGAGTATGTGTTTAACTTATTTGGAGGATCAATTAGTTGCATGAGAAAAATACAGGTTGTAGTGGCACTTTCAACTACAGAAGCTTAATACATGGCAACCACTCAAGCAAGTAAGGAAGAAATATGGTTATAAAGAATGTTTTCTGATATTGGGTTGGTACAACAAGTTGTAAGGATAGACTGTGACAATGAGAGTGCATTTTTTCTCGCGAAGAACTTGACTTATTATTCAAAGACAAAGCATATTGATATTCAATATCACTTTGTGAGAGACATGGTTGAAGAAAATAAAGTGTTTCTAATGAAGGTGGACACTTTGAAGAATTTTGCAAATTCATTAACAAAATCTGTGAGCATTGAGAAGTTCTCTTGGTGTAGAGGATCCATGGCATTGTTGCCCTATATTGTTGACTATGTGACCCTGTAATGAGATATCCATTCGTATATTGGATGTTATCCTAAACGCCTTTATTTGGAACTCAATAGAAAGCAAAACTTGTTTACCATATACAAGCCCATATGGTGTATGCCCAGTTGTATTCCTCCATGTAGTCCATGTTGGGTATGTGTTATATTCTTTGCACAACTAGTTGGAGTGTCTGCTATGTTGCACCGGGGTTCGGGGGCAGTGCCCTTGAGAAAAACATTTCCTCGAGAAACGTGTCACATTTTTTGTCTCATTTTTCATGTCACCTCAATTTTCATGTCCATTGTTGGGTGCTTTTTTAGCACGTGGTTTTTTCCAATGGTTTTCTATTTTCGATTAAGGAATTAGGGTTGTTGACTAATCCAGGTCATTGGGTTAGGGTTTTGGATGTCGATGGCTCCTATATGTATATTGTATTGTAAACAATGTATCACTATGAATGAATATAGAATATGTTGGTTTTCCCGGTTTGGGTTTCCATGGGAAAAATCTTTGTGTAATGTGTGTATTTTCCATTGTATATTTCATGTTCTTTTACTAAAAAATTGTTTGCATTAAATATTGTACAAAGTTAAAATCTACAGTTTGATGTATCCCTAATGGTTGTAGCTTTAATTTAGTTATAGCTCAAAGTATATTAGTCCAATCAAGACGCCCTAGAGGCTTTAACAAGCTTAAAGCATCAAGAAAAGATTCCAACTTGAACAAGATCAATATATCTCTAAATTGTATTTACAAATGCAAGTAATTTGTTTCTCCAATGCAATAAATGATTAGTGCCTTGCCAAATGGGTTATCAAGTCTTCTTGTATTAAGTTATGACTGCTAAATCTCAAGGGGTGTAAGCCCTTTTACTTCCTTGAGATAGCAACCCTAACAAGGTAAAGTCTAGGAGGGTGTAAACCCTTTTACTCCTCCTAGCAACCTTTGCAATAGCCTTTTCAACAAACAATAATGATAAAACTTGGTGGAGGGTGTATTCCCTTATACTTCTCCAAGGATCTAGCCAATAACAACCATGGAACAAGAAAGAAACCTAACAAAGTGCAAATTTTCCTTACCAATTCCAAAAAATGCCAATACAAACCTTAGTTACCAAGTATTCTTCATCACCAAAGCAAGAGAAGGAACCTCCAAGAGATAGCACACCACTTCATTCCATAAGACAAGAGATAAACCATATCACAAGAAAGAGAGAGAATGAATTTTCCCAAGAGGGGTGCAAATTTCATCCAAGTAGTCTTCTCACAATGGGAGAGCTATGATAAAAATGAAATAGAAATGATCCTTATTTATACAAATCTCCTAAAATGTGTTTTTCCACTTAACTTAGGGTAAATCATAAAATAAGGGAGACATTTCCATTTATTTTTCCCCTTCACAACATTAAATTCAATTTGCACATGAGAGAAGCCCTAAAAAGGCTTGTGTCACCCCTTTTAGGGAAATGTTTGGCACTTTGAAAAAGTCGTTTGATCTTGGGGATGAAATGTTGGTCCTCCAAAGGCCCCCTCTTTGTGCATTGGGGTCTCTTCCATCAAGCCAAGGCTTCTCTCCATCCAAAATATGCCAAGTGTCAAGCCAACAACACCACAACCAAAACCCTAGCCCCAACAAAACGTCAAGCCCTAAGACGTAGCACTCTAACATCCAAAGGCAAGTTGTTGGGGTGATGAAGGGCTAAGATAGGTCATCCAAGGTGTCTCTAAATCCTCCAAAGGCTACCATCACCATCTGGTGTGTGGGCCATGGTATCCAACCTGTGGGCTTCATGCCCCAAGGAAGCCCAAGCTAGGCTTGTTCCTCCAAAACTGTCAACCAAGCAAGGTCCTACAAAGACAATGAATACGCCCTCCAAGGATCTCAAATCAAATGCATCATGATAAGTAATCAAGTCAATAAAAGATTCATCTAAGCATGTGCATAAAAAACTATCTCATCAAATTAAAAAATTGCTCAAAGACCCAGTGCAACTTGCCAAGTTTAGGTATGGGAGGGTTGACAAAGTGACCTATTCGGTGAATCATTCCCTAATTTAAGGAGTGTTTCCTAGGTGGACCCCCCTCTAAGCCATGTGGAGAAGATGAATTGGATGGGGGCAAGACTTTTGAGCATGGGGTTCATGACATAAAAGGGATCATGGTGTCGCATTTATGGGTACCTTTGTAGAGGGTGTGTTGCACCTTCATTTTGAATGCATCCTTTTTCCAAGACCATTTAATGTCATTAATTAATTAAGCTCCAAAACAACTCAGTACTCCCTATGGGGTAACATATAGATTGGGGTGTAGAACCACAATGTCACTTGAACGGAGAGGTACAAAGAGTGCCATGGGGGTAAAGTCTAGCTTGTAACGCACTTGTGTAGATCCCTCAACAAGTGGGACATTTATGTGTGTGTGTGTGTGTGTGTTTTGCAAGTCTTTGAATTTTTAGGAGAAACATTTCATTGTTCTCAAGACCTCTTTTGGGTGAGCATCTAGAAGGTTATGAATTGGATTTTATCTTTTTCCAGCTACATTCCCTCTGGGCCTTCATCCCCTTCTTCCCATGAAATGAGGGACAATCCCTTCTTGGGTCAGTACACCCGAAAATCCCAAAATATAAGGAGGTGGGGGGGTGAAGTGTGTAAATTGGTAAGTATGATCAAGAATGGCACGATGACTTGTCAAGGGGACCTCCTAGTAACAAACCCATCTCTAAGGGTGACCACTTACTAAGTCGACCACCAAGTTGAAACAGGGCAAAGAGCATAACTTCCAAGCAGACGTTACCTAATCAAAAGCAGCTTTAAATGCAACACACTCAAATGCCTCAAATTTTGAAATGACACTCACCATAATACATGGTTTGTACCTCGTGAAGCAAGACCTAATGTCTTCCAAAAGCGAGTTGATGTGGCAGATACCATTGTGATGAATCTGAGATCTATGGTGGTGAGGTGTGCCTCTATCTGTGCAAGTGGATGTTGTCACCCATCTATCTCTCGGTACTCCATGTATGCAACCTGAGGGCCTTGAGACATCATCTCCTTAGTTATCCCTAGGAATTGGGGATAACAATCTTGATAGATTTGCTCTTTGAGGTATGGTGGCGGATCAAACGATGGTTGTGCGCTTGAGGAACCAGATGAAACTCATGTTATCACATTGCAATATGAGAGGGCTCATGCCCCCTCAGTTGAAGCCATTCGAGTTGAAATAGTCACGCAACTGGAAGGAAATTTGAACAAGGAGATAAGGGTCGCAGGTAGCAGAAAATCTAGGATCGTCGGTGCATCAGAAAAATGAAAAACCCTTGCTTTTATCCTTTTTCTTAGTAGATAAATTATGAAAATCCCATTGAATTTATGTTATGTATGTAGGTGTAGTTTAATACATTTTCATTGAATTTCACACAATCAAGATTCAAGATCGATTTCAAATGCTCAAAATATTCATGTGGTCCCAAAATTCTGTAAGATTTTATAAAGAGAAAGATACACCAACCAGATATTTGATGAAAATGGGCAGCTCCTTTACCCTACCAATCCTAACATGCCATCTTCTAGCAACCAACCTGGGTCAACGGTATTACACCATGAATTTGATCTCTTTTATGTAGACAACCCCATAGGGTGTAAGAAAATGATGTTTGAGTAATTGTATTTTTCAATTTTCAATGGAACTAATGTAAATGTATTTCTTAATTTGACATTTGTTTTACAAAGGGGTTGGTTTCATGTTTATTATTGTGGAGAAAATGTCCTTTCTTCTAATAAGTGTCTAGTATAATGTTTGAATATATTAAAAGCATTGTGTTACTAATATTATCAATGTAATCTTCAATATTTTTACAATCACGATTATGATGACAAGTGACCTATCTAGCATCTACTGTTGCACCCCACTACGATGTCAAGTCACGAGCATGTTGCTAAACGAAAAAATCTCGGAGAGGGAGAATGCCGAAAATGGTTGAAACAACCACCTATTCAATTCTCACTACATCCTGAGTCACCAATTCAAAACCTCGACAGTGACACTAGTTCTTCACATGTTGGGGATGAAGACAATGATATAGAAGTTGGTACAGATGATTTCTTGCGGGATACCTAGGCCATGGAGGGAATGTTGTTGGATGCATTCCAGCAAAATGAACTAGGGGATGACACTAATGTCGTAGATACCTTCTACAAAAACTTAAAATCTATTTCCACTACCCCTCTATTTGGTCAAGTACAGGATTTTGCAAGGTCTACACAACTAGGGACAACAATGTTACTGTATAACTTGAAAGAAATGTATGGTATGTCACATGCATGTTTCAAGACACTTTTGAGGTAACTAATAATTAACTCACCTAAATTTTTAAGGAATATTTCCACACAATGAAGGAAGATGGTGGTTGATTTCATTCATACTTGATTACATAGTAAATTTATATTGCCTACTAATTGTAGATAATTCAAAGATAAGGTACTTCTGAGTGATAATCGCTTGCCCAATAGTTGTGCAGAGGCAAAGCAAATACTGAAAAGGTTGGGTGTTGAGTACATATCATACCATGCATGTCTGAATGATTGTATTATATACATAAATGAATATGCAGACAAATAAATATTTCCAGAATGTGGGCATGAAAAGTACCATAAATAAAATAAAAAAACAAGGGTAAGGCACATGGTCCTCCTCATAAGATATTGAGGCACATGCCTATAATTCTAAGGATTTGAAGGCTCTTTCATTGCAAACAATTAGCCATGTTGCATGGGTGGCATGCCTCACATAGAAGTGAGCTAGGAGTTATGTGCATCCTATCAGATTCAATAGCCATAAAGCATATAGAGGATACATGGCCCTATAAATTCAAGGTTGAAGTATGAAGCCTATGATTGAGCGTAGTTATGGATGGAGTTAACATGTATTCCATCCAAAACACCAACTATTATTTTTGGCTAGTGGTAGTGATCAATAACAATACCCCCCCATGGTTGTCCTTGAAGAATGAACATCTTATGTTGGCTCTTATAGTCTCAGGTAGAAGACAAGTGAAGAGAATGGATGTCTAACTACAACCCCTGATTGATGAATTTAAGTACTTATGGGAAGGGATACATGTATATGATGTATCAAGACCCATCCCAATGGAGAGGTATTTTACATTGTATGGCATATGTGTGTACACCACGCACGATTATCCAGGACGAATAGTTTGCTCCAATAAGCATGTTCATCGATTTGTTTATATCTATAATTTTATTTGGCATACTTCCTTTGGTGCAACTATATTTTTGACACTAACATGCTATGTATACATTAACATCGCAGGTATTGTAACCAAAGGGTATCATGGATGTAAATTTTTTGGACCTTCTATAAGGGATTGGTGGTCCAATGACCTATGAAAGTCAGTGTACGATTGTTTGAGGGTATTCCTCCGAGATGACCACCCTTATAGAAGAGCTACATTTGTTTTCAATGGTAAACCAGAGATAATCCAAAGACCTGAAATAATAACACTGACATATTAGAATAGGGCATTAGACATAGAGAAGGAGAAGGAAATGACATAATTATTTGATTCAAATGGGGAACCTATGTTTGATGATCCTGAATTTTTTGACACCTATGTTGAGAAAATTCCCATTGGGATGAAAAGGAAATCTATATTTTATAAGATTCCATATTGGGAGCATCTTAAGAATGGCCACTTACTAGATCCCATGCATCTATTAAAAAATGTTTCATCTTTTTTATGGAGGCACATATCATGGAATAAAAGAGACATAATGGTTGTCGGGAGAGATATTATTACTTCGAATACTAAAAAGAGACACTGGCCAAGAAACAAAACTAGAGGAGAGGATGGTCCTTCTTGGTCTTTTAAAGAAGGTGAGCTCCCACAAATTTTGAAGAAAGATTATCTTTCTACGATGAAGGATGTTATATTGGGTGTGAATGGACCTTCTTTATATGGGTCGACTCTACAATGTTGCTTCACTGTAGATGGGAATTTTTCGGGGTTGAAATTACATAACCATCTAAACCTTCTAAGGGTATGCATGTTGAATACATGATTATTTCTTCTA
>JASDQU010790178.1:315954-331428 GCA_032191745.1 Picea mariana | reverse complement strand
GGGACTTTGGGTCCCTTCTTCCTCCAAGGGAGGGCTCTTGAACCCCCAAGATTAAGATCTTCTTACAACTTGAAAACTTGAAAGAAATGGTGAAAGAATCCCAAGCTAACCCACTCAAAAGGTGATGTGGATTGCCCAAATGGAATGGTGCTAGTATGCTCTTGATGAGAAAAGAGGATTCCCCAAAAGAATAGCAGCAACATAACCTTGCAAATGAATTCCTTGAAAATGTAGTGCACCCATGGCCTTGTTTTATAACACCACTTTGAGGTATTATGCAACCATCTTTTAGTGTGAAAAGGGGTTGTTTAGGGAACCTTTAGGTCTTTGACCAGCCACCCAGCCGGATCCAGCTGAGATTTGGATGTCAAATCGATTTGAGAGCTTAACCAGAAGTGGGTGGGAGGCCGACCAACCTCATAAATGCGCTGTTCTCAGGTGTGTGCGGATTTTAGCATCCACAATTGCGCATCGTGCGCATGTGCAATTTTCTTGCGTTTATGGATGGCGCATGTGCACAAGCGCCCTGTGTAGTCATAGCGCATCTTGATTTTATAACTGGTTGTATAGTTTTGGACCTTTTGGAAATGTTTTTTTGGTAATTTTGGTCCATGGGTGGACTCATAGCTGTTTGAAGATGCTGGATTCTTGTAACCATTTGCGGACAAAATTTCAGTGATAACAGATGCCCCCTGATGGATGAGGTTAGGAGCATACGGATAGCCGAAATTCATCAATGTTTATTCTACTAAGAGTACCGTTGTAAGAAAGAGCGATAGTGAGAGTATCAAGAGTGACCTATTGGAAGGAGAAGGGAACTTGTAGGACCCAACCTTTCACAAGGTGTGTAAAATAAATTATGTACAAATGAGGCAGGCATGCCCCATGCTCATGTCATGTAACTAAAAAAAAAAAGGGTGTTTTACAGTAACTGAAACTGTGTGTTGATGTAGAAAACTGCAGTTCCCTCAGGGGAGGTTTTGATAAAGGAAGAGGACAATTCTGATGAGGAACATACTCTGAACAGTAGGCAATGACACCTATAAGAAGTATCACGGATTCTGTGGGTGTTGAGAGCCCATCAAAGTTCAGAGGTCTTCGAAAAATATAAGAAACCACTGCAATAGTTGCAAAGTAAGACCCACCGTAACATGAGAAAGTGTTGAAGTCGAATGTTATGGGGGTCAAGGATAGTAGGGAGAACTTATGGGTCTCCCCGTGTTGTCCAAGACTTCTCATTATAAAAGTAATGAGAGTCAAGATACTTTCGTCCTTCTGGAAACTGTGTTGATGTCGACAAAAAGGGAGACACGACTCCAAGAAGCAAAGGGCTTCGTGAAATCCACTAGGTGAGGTCGGGAACTGAGGAGGTACATGGATAAATTCAAGCTGTGTGGAGACTCAAGACTTCCCTTGGTTGGAGATATATGCAAAGTTTAAGTGGCTGCAACCGTTTAATGAGGTCAAGTGTCAGGGGGGACAACGAGACATGGGATAAGTTGTGCCAGAGGTAGGACAAAGTGAACAAACTCCGAGAGAAGAGGTAGGTGGCCTGTGGGATACTCAGGGTTTATGGACGATGTCAACAGGAGTAGGTGATAAGGAATTCCCCAACCAAGGGTGACATGGGTTGCATTTTCCAAGAAGATTGCCAAAGGTGACGACAAAAAGATATGTAAAATGCTGGAAACAACGACTTAATTACAAAAATAATTAAAAAATCAGTGGGGATAATAATGCAGATACAGAAACGGGTGCCCCAGTGTAAGATGGCTTGGCCTGAGGATGGCACAAGTTGGTGTAAAAAACAAGTGGAGGGTTGGGGCCCCATAGGTGGGTTTATGTATTAGGGCAATGTATGGAGGGTAGTCTGAAGATGGGCAAACTGGCGGTGGATGAAATGGATGGTAAGTGGTGCTACGGGAGTGAAGTTAAAATAAAACCATGAGGAAGTGCCCTGGGAGTCCATTGGGTAGGCTAGAAAAATGAGGAGAAGGAGTATGTGGCTGATTCGCGACAAGATGTAAGACTATCGGGACTCCCATCCCTAAAGGTTGAAAACAACATGAGTGTCAAAGTGCCAAAGGGGGTTGTGAATGGAACAAATCATGTGGGGGAGAGTGCTACCGGGTGACAGTACCCAAAATGCAGTGNCCTAAAGGAAAATTTCAGAGGGTGTGATTGGAGATGCAATTGAGATTTAGAGGGAATGATTACATGCCAGTGTTGATTTATACCTGAAGGCGTCATGCTGGTGTGTGATGACCAAGTACCTGCACACATGACAACCAAATACTCGACGTGAACAATATCTAAAGATAATTGAACATATAATCATTTATTTGATAACTTTGAACATGAGCATGCGTACCTGGATGGGGTATGGAAAAAAGGCTCCCTGAGGGATAAGGATGAAAAATTTCCCAGGGACTGTCTTGATGTAGAGGATGGGGTGTTGATCCCGTGGCTGAAAACGGATCGAAAAACGGACACCCGGAGCTCCCAGAATGAGGTCTCGAAGTTTGGCGAAAATGACTATATATAGTTGTAGGGCCCATATTGCCACCTCATTTGTATATGTTGTCAGAGTGATTGGACGAGAGATATTCAGAGGATATTTGGAGATTCTGGGAGAACGAGGCAGTTGATTCAGGATCAGGGAGCTTCAGGTTAGTTGTCTTATCGTCCTGCATAGAATTAGGGTTTCTATTTTTGGGCAGGGCCTGTACGGAGGGTTGTACATGAGGTTTTGTGGATGTGGGCCCCCCAGTGTGCGGGCGATCGAGAAATATATTCACATGGGTGCGCACCCGACATATGGCACATTGCGCATCTCCTTCAACACTACATTTTTTAGTTCATTGGAATTCGATACATACACCTTACCCTTGTACATGATAATTATATATTCTTTTATCTCATAATAATTAAATTTCTGCTGAAAATTACTTTGTTGTAATGCTTCTTTTATTTTCACATAGTGTTGATCTAAATTTGTTGCTGCAACAATTTTCTCTTTCAAATTTGTCCTGTACATGGTGATGGCTGCAATATGCACTTCATGAGCTCTCCTGCCGAGTGCATTAACCACTTGATTTTCCTTGCCCTTTATATGCTTAATTTCAAATTCATATTCACTAAGAAATTCCAGCCATCTAGTTTTCCTATCATTTAGTGTTGGCTGTCCAAACAAATACTTCAGACCAAAGTCGTTTGTCCTCAGCTCGAATTTCTTACCCATAAGGTAATTCCTCCACATTTTCAATGCATGTACAATCATTGCTAACTCCAAGTCACGTGTAGCATAATTCCTCTCATGTTCTTTTAATTTTCTGGACTCATAACATACCACATGGTCCCTTTCACTAAGAACTCCACTGAGTCCTTACTTGCATGCATCGGTGCATACAAAAAAATCTTTGTTTGATTTGTAATCTTTAATATTGGTGCACTTGTCAATATTCCCTTCAACTATTGAAAACTCTCTTCACACCTGGAATTCCATTCAAATTTCACTCATTTCTTTTGCAAAGAAGTGATTGAACTTGCAATATTTGAAAAACATTTTATGAATGTTCGGTAATAATTGATAATTCCAATGAATTATATGACCTATGTCACATTCTTTGGTGCTGACCATCCTCTAATGGCCTCTATCTTCTTAGGATCAAATTATATCCCTGTTTTTGATATTATGTGCCCCAAGTAGTGAATATTCTTTTGATAAAAGATGCACTTACTTAGCTTAGCATACAATATATGCTTTCTTAAAACTTGCAACACCATTCTTAAATGTCGTTCATATTCCTGTTTCGATTTAGAATAGACAAGTATATCATCTAAGAAAAAAATCACAAACTTGTCCATGTACTCCTTGAAAACTCCATTCATCAGGAACATAAAAATTGTTGGGGCATTTGATAACCCAAATGGAACTACTGTGAATACATAATGCCTATATCTTGTTCTTAATGTTGTATGTCTGAATTATTCTTCCTTTATCCTTACTTGATGATATCTTGATCTCAATTCAATCTTCAAAAATATTCTCACACCTTTCAGTTGATCAAAAAAATCATCAATTCTTGGCAAATGATACTTATTATTTATGGTAACCTTATTAAGCTTCTTGAAATCAATAAACATCTTTAAGGTTCCATCCTTATTCTTCACAAAAAGAACTGGGGTTCCCCAAGGTGACACACTTGGGCATATATAACCCTTCTTCAAAATTTATTCAAACTGCATCTGCAACTCTTTTGTTTCTCGTGTGCCCATTTATCTATAAGGTGTCTTAGACACTGGGGAGGATCTTTGTACCAAATTAATAGATAAATCAATGTCTCTATTTGGTGGAAATCCTGGAATTTCTATAAAAACATCTTCAAAATCCCTCAAGACCGGATGGTATTCAATGCTTTCCACTTTGTCTTTGGTTGCCTCCTCCATATGGGATGCAAAAATATCACATCCCTTCCTGAAACACTTATTCAACTGCATAGCCGAAATCTCTCTAACAACTACAACTCTTAGAATTCATTGAATCTTGTCTTGCTGCCCTTCCTCATCAAGACATGTGATTGTCTTGTTGTAACAGTCTAGGAAAACATGATATTTTTCCAACCAATTCATACCAATTAGATAATCATATGAACCCAACAGTATGATGTTTACATCTACCTTTGTGATAAGTCCATTCATGTATATCAAACAATATTTAATCAACTCATTGATTTTCCTCTTAGACTCTGTAGCTAATTTAACTAACCAAGATTTCTTATGCTTACCTATTTGCAAGTGAAATCTTTCAACAATGTTATCATTTATGTAACTATGGCTAGCTCCAAAATCAATAAAAATTGCTATCGTTTGGTTATCAATCTTACCTTCCACTTCAATCACAAGGGATTGATACTATTCATGCTTGTTGTCCAAGGCTTCATAAATCCTTGGCATGCTTCTTCCCATGTCTTTCATTGTTTCAGCCTCCTGAATGTTGTGGACAATTCTCATTCTTTCTCCTTTGTGAGGGAAGTGCCTATATAAGTGATTTCTCATCCCCAACATTGAATAGGTTGTCACCTTGGCCTTTTACCAAATGAATTTGCATTATTTTGCTCATTTTGGGTTGTCTGGCCTTGCTGATTTGCTTGGGAGTTATTCATGAAAAAAGGTGGCTCAAAACCCTTTTTCCTTTGATCCTTTTTCTCTTTCATTTTTTCATTCCAAAATTTTTGGAAAATTGGCCTTCCTTTTCTTTGTTCATAAAGGTGTCTTTCTCTCCTTATGGTTTCTTCCAGGGTCTTGGGGTTTTCATATTGAATTTTGTCACTATAGAAGGAGGGCAACCCACTTAGAAATCTTTGTATTTTGACCTTCTCATCCTTGATTAAGTCAACATAATTCAACAATTCAAAGAATCACTTCTCATATTCCTCCATTGTCACGGTTCCCAACTTGAGTTCAAATAACTCTTTCATATTTCTCTCATAGTAATGCTCATAATTTTTTTTCTCTTGGAAATATCCTTTGAACTGCCTCCATGAGATCCTCTTCTCATCAATGTTCTTGGCTTGCTTAAGGTGATCCCACCACATGGTTTCCTTTCCTTGCAATTGGTAGGTGGAAATTCTAGCTTCTACCCGAGAGGGGTAATCATGCTCCTGGAAATATTTGTTCATTTCCAATAGTTGGGCCTTGGCCTCTTCACCCTTCCGGTGTTCACCATTGAAAGTAGGTGGCTTGATTTTCCTGAGTTCATCTTGCAAGATGTCTGCCTCGAGCCTTCTTCTTTTCCTCCAAACATGAGACACACTTGGGCTACTCGTTGGCCCTAAAATTTCATGACTTCTTCTAGTGGAATTCCTTGGAGAATGATGGTGCATTCTCATGCTTTTTGACTACCTATCACTTCTGTGATCATCCCTTTTGCTGTGACATCTAGATGTTGCTACTTGTATAGCACTAGCTACTTGCTTAGTGCCATAATATTTGTTAACTTGATTATGCAACATGTTTAAGCTCTAAAGTATCTCCTCGTGAGACTTCATAATCCTTTCATTATCAACCCTGTAGCTTTTCAATTCCCTATGCATACTTCTCATAGTGATAAGATCTTGCCTATCTCTTCTTCCATTTGACTATGTCTCAGCATTACTCATGTTGACATGTAGACCTATGATCTCTTCCTCATGGCTGTAAGATCCTTGAAAATATTCCATAACTCCAGTCCTCATATAAGAACTAAAGATTCTTTCTGTACCTCTAATTCTGCAAGAAATGTGCATGCAATAATTATTGTTAGAACATGCATATCATAAAACATTTCATTAATTAACATACATGTTGTTTCCTCATCAATTTATGAAGGATACACTGCATCAATTGACACTATGATTCCCTAGATTCATTCTTCTCTGAAATAGATTTCCAATGGTTGTACTCATTCCCCAATCCTATCTCTGATATGAAAGTTACGGCTTCTTGAAAAAAACCATTTTCACCCCTTTCTGTGCATTTTCTCTATTGGTGCAATTTTATTGAAATGCCAACTTATGTCAATTGCAGAAGAAAATATGTCAGAAATTGGAGAAAATTTTGTATGGGACATAGATAATAATAACAAAAGGTAGTTCATAAAAACTCTCAGAATTTCAATATGATGTTCCAGTCAAAACTAAAACAATCTGGAATCTACAATTTTGTCCTTTTTTAATCTGGAATCAATCTGTGCATTTATGGAAACATTTCACTAAACCAAATTTGTTTTCCTTGACGAGTATATAAAAATTCGACTAAATAACTTTTTCCCATTTTGTGATTCTGAATCACTTTTCCTTCTCTGAAAATCTCAAAAATCCTCAAAAGGTGGCCCAAAATAGTGGATTTTGGCCTATTTCAGTGTTCCCATTCCAATCCCCATAGGATTTATTAAGTTCCTTCGTGGGTTATTTCTATGTCTGCGTTTTTTACTCTCCCCGAGATTTTTGGCTTAATCTAGACTTATGTCAATGATCTGGACCCATATCTTTAAAAACCACTATTTTACAATTTCTACCAAATCCGAGCAGAATTGGACAAGGACCCTCTCTGGTTCTTTTGTAGACCTCCTCTCTGTGGAAAAAACACATAAGTTTCATCCAAATCGATATAATTTATTTTAGTTATGGACAAAATAAGAAAATAACTCCAGACTTTGTTTTTTTTTTTGAACGATGGAACAATTTTGCCTATGTGCAATCTGCACCATCGATCTCAAGTCGGAAGCAACATAGACCATTGATCTACTTTTTATTGGTCATTGGAGACTGAAATTATCCTTTTTCATGCATAATAATTCCCCAAACTTTCGATTCAACCGTCGACCATCAACCCAACTCCCCGATGACCGACTTGCACACAACTCCAAATCGACCGACCTAGTCATCGGTCGTCAGCCATCGATGACCTTCATTCGTGAATGGAAATCTCAACGAATTCATCTGACACTTGACCATGGACCCATTAGAAATCAATGATCCTTGATGGTTGTCGAATACACTTTCCCAAACTGATCGATTTGACCATCGACCATCGACCACTTCTGTTGGCTGACATGGCAACTGTTGACATGGCATGACACATGGATGTTGACGTGTTGTGACATGTCATCCTGAGATGTCAACTTGGGTAACGTGGAATGAAACATGGATGATGATGTCATCATCCTCTTTTTCCCATTGGCCATCGATCGATTCTCTTGGACAATGCGAACACCTTGCCGACTTCGGTCGATGTCGAACTATTGGTGCATCGACCATTGATGATTTTTATTGCTTCATTCAAACACTTCGCCGAATTTGGCCGACCTCCGACCATCGACCCATCAACCATAGACGATCAAAGATATCTTATAGCTAACCAAAACTCTTCGTCATTTTAGCTAATTCGTCCATCGATCATTGGCGATTTCTCTTGGTGAACTTTAACTATTAGAAATTTTTTAAATTTTCTCTAATTGATCTAGATCGTTAATATGATCCCTTTCACAACCCCTGATTTAATCCCGTTCGTTGATCCCATCAAACTTTTAAATGGCCGAATCCTTAGGATTTTTTAAATTTATCATGATGAATCTCAGTCATCAATCATGAGATCAAACACAATCTTAGTCGTTGATTCTCCAAACTTCCTATAACTCTATAAGAGACCATTAAAACTCGAATTTTGACCATTCCAAGTCAAATTTTGATCTGCAACTTCACCACTCTACTCTAACTCTCTTAAACTGTTCAAAGTCATTACAACTCATATTTCACTGACGAATTTGGTGGTTTCTCTCTAAATTCTCCATTTCCCCCCCAAATCGGTCATAGAAAAAATCTGCAACGACGAATTTTATGAATTCGCAGCCATCTTGGCCCATACAATCCCGACGTTTGACCAAAAAGATCTAATGCCATAATGTAACACCCCCCAACCCAATTGAGGGACATTACGGTGCATAATAAACATAAAAATGAAATTTCTATTGACTAAATTGACTATTTTACTGTTAGTCGATTTCTTGTATCTTACAACTACAAGATTAACAAAGATTTAGCTACTTCCCATAACCATAAAATAGATGCATATAAAACATATTAATAATCAACATAAAATGCAACTAAACATATCATTACTACAACATGTAAATTATTCACATTTACATAGAGTTCATGCACAATAATAACACATGTAATAACTCAACAACAAGATAAAACCCTTATCTTTTAAAAATAATTGTGCAACCAACTGCTTGGGATGAACGTTCCACCCAACCATAGACTGAATGTTCCAAATCTCACAGTCCACTCACAACTCATAGAACTCTCAACCCAACTGATATTTTCCTATAGCTATCTCGATTTTCCACCAGCTCTCTTCCTCTTGACCTTTAAAACCCAAGGAATGTACCCCTTCAATGTTCTCAGTCCCTCGAGCATCCCATTAATTTATCAAGGTCTCTCTCGTACATGTAGATAGGAATCTTTGAGCTGGGAACTCATGGGAAACTACTGCTAGTAAAAGTATCATCAAACCAACAACAAACACTTGTTGTTTTAGTGCAACTCACACAGGATTTCACTCTTCAGGCTTGACAAACTCGCTCTTTAGTTTTCCATCTCCAATTCACTCCAATTAAGCTCCATATTTCTCTAGAACTCACCCTCCATGGCTACACTATCTCCAAGCTCTCTTTCTTTCTCTCTCCTTGCTTCCCATGCACAAACTTGACTAACTAAAAACTGTTGTCTCGACTCCCAACCACACGAATTTCCTCTCTTTGGCTTCCCTTTCTTGACTCTCACTCTTCCCTAAGATGATTGTACTCAACCCCCATGTTCCCAATAAATTTGGAATGTGACCACTCATACCCACCCTCTTACATGTATTCAATGATTGGCTTTGGGAACACTCAATAAGAAATTGAATGGTTCATATACAATTAACAAATTTAGGAAAATGGGTTAAATCAATATACATAGGTATTTTCCCCTTGGACCCTCTTGGCCATTATCCTAGACTCTCCCCTCTCTTGTGGATTAGTTAATCTCCCATATCTTGTCCATGTCCCCTTAGCATCTGACATCACATTTTATTATTAAAACATTGAAATACAATTCACATATTACATCACTTTGGCAATAGCCACACATTATATCTACATAAGAATTAATTAAACTGAGGATTATAGTGGGGATGTTACATGTTGGACAAAACACTTACAAAAAAAATAATTACAATGGTATTATTGCTAAGCCATGATGCAATTGCTTAAGAAGGTGAATCTAGAACGTGTGGATGAACTTTTGAGGGATCTAACAACAAATAAATACATGCCTGACTACCAGGAGTATATGACACTGGGTGAGGAGATTCGTGCAAATTTACCCTTTAAATTATATTACACCCTCAAGCACGGAATTTGGCCCAAGGATTTGGATGAGGATTACTTTAAAGGGACAAGGCGGAAATTGATTGGAGATGAGCGGGTGGAAGAGCATGTATCTTGTCATGAGGAATATGTGTGCATAAAGAAGGACTAAACATCAGCCTATGATACATCATCAGAGATAACCAATGAGGCTGATGACAGTAGTGTGTTGGATGGGTATATCTCTGATGAATCAACAAAATATTAGGATGCAACATCTTATAATGACTATATGTTCCAATAATCCAATGTTGAGGATCCAACATCTTTCACTGTGTATGATGTTAATGATGAGGGTAGTTCATGTGTGATAGCACCTATGCATGATGAGGATTCAAAACCACATATATTTTACGATGTTGATGATGATGAGGATGTGACTGTACCTCGACATGGTGGTGAAATTGAACAAAGACCCTTAACATTGCAAGATTTGGAGGATCGATTATTGGTCAGAGAGGAGCAGATTGCACAAGTATTGACGAGGACATATCTTGCTCATAAGTTTCTTAAAGACCTTATATGGAAAACCTAGTTGATCCAAGTGGAAATTAGTGGCCACCCACCTATTCTACTGGCTCAAAACAAGGATTTCCACCTTGGCAATTTTTCTACAGCTTTTCGGGTTCTAAACTTTTGGGGCTGTTTTGAGGCCCTAAACAACGTTTTTTGGGCCCGCTGTTAGAAAAACAGGACCGTGGAGCAATAAAATAAAACAAATGCGGAAACAAAACACAGAAGATACACAATACAATAGAGACACAAAATTACGTGGCTCACCCAGTGTGGGCTACGTCCACCAGAGAAATTGTCAGGTCCTTCCTTTATTATTATCCAACATATGAAGGGATACAACCTACGACAAACCCATTGTAACTTCCACTTATTTCTCTCACAGTCTCTAATCTCGGAATACAATATTCGCTCTTATACATAGCCGCAATACATTTCCCTCATAACAGAGGGTTTCCTTCTAGGGAAAAAAACCCTAACACAATTTCTACCGTTAGATCTGCGACCTTATAATGAATGGTCCATATTTACAATGAAATTACAATATACATTTACTAGAAAATTTTTCCTTTGGGGGCCCGCTTTCCCCCGGACCCCACAGAGGGGGTAACCCCCCTCTACACTCCCCCACATGGATGAGTGTACATACTTATGGGGTGTAAAGTCTTCATGGGGTATAAACATGGCTGAAAACAAAAGACCTTTGAATCAGGAAGATAATCAAGCTCCACAACCAACACCTGCCACACTCACACTATATAATTTATCCTAGTGTGATGGAAAAATGTGTAGTCCTCATATAAACCTTTCCAATGAGCTACCGTGCGCCCCAAATGAAGATCGTATTCAAAATTTATGCTCTTGGGAAGTTGATGTACCAACTACCACCATCGGGGCCCACAAACCTTTTGGTGTTTCATCTTTCGGGGTTAGGGTTTTAGATTTTATTTATGTCAAAAATACCTCTAGATCCTCATTTTAAACATCATCATCTTCTTGTGAATGAGCCTATCCATCACATCTCTTCTCAGATATAAGATACCACCATTCTAGCGAGTCATTCACTCTGTAATTTTACAGTTTATGTACATTCTCTCATTAACAGAAATCGTAAATTATTGTATCTCTTTGTTTATTGCAATATTTCTGTATATTTCATTGTTATATATTCACCTTCATTTCATTCTCAAAATAATCCGGATCACCAATTGGAGGAGAGGCAAATGGGGGTTGTAGATGGAATCACTAGTACCCAATTGCACATCATCAAAGATGCACTAGAGTGGATGAAATACGATTACTTGCAGTTGTTCATGGATATGAATCTTGCTCTTAAGTTTGTTGAAGACAAGGAAAGGGAGGTTGAGGATCTTTGTCACCAGATGATTTTGGTGCACTCTTCATTGACAACAACAATGACTCCATCATCTTGGGTAGCCATGACACACGAGGGCACAAGTGGCACTCATGATTCGAGGGAGGGGCCACTTGTGACGATTCCACACGATGAGTGTTCAGTATTGTAGGGGCTTAAGGAGAGGTTTGATGCAGAGGGATTTGACCATGTACCCATTTTACGTTGTCAAGATCATGAGATGATTCTATTGGAGAGCCCACCAAAGGCTCAAGGCTTAGCTACAAAGGAGATAGTTGAGCACACTTCTTGTGGACCATGCCGCAAGGAAGTAGAAGCATCCATGGATTGGGTAGATAGTTACATGACATACATGGGCATGCTTTGGTATATAGGATCAGGTGAAATCAATAGAGTGATGGATACGGTAGTGCCTACATGATACATGATGGTACAGGATGACTCAGTGATAGGCATCAATATGTAGGGATATCCATTGGCACACATTAATGTACAATGGATTTGTGGGGTGTTTTCTCCAGGGAGACCTCCCGACATATTCCTTAGGCATGCCATTGAGTTGAGGTTTACCAGGATCGATGAGTGGATGGGTGAGCCTCAGGGAGAATCATACCCCTCGATGATTGATTTTTATCTGAGATATCATCAGATGAGGTCCAGGGAACATGATAGTTACAGGTCTTCTTCCAGACTTCATTATGATCTCTTGGTCATACCCTTTGGGTTGACCAATGCACTAGTCACTTTCCAACCTTGTAGGCAATGGTAGAGGCATCTATTTCTATTATTTGATTGCCTCATTATATACACCAAGACATGGACGTTTCACCTGAGTCAGTTGGATGAGACAGGGTGCATTGTGGCCACATCATAGGTATTTCATTTGGACCATATGATTAGTGCGCATGATCCACATGAGGAGATCCATAATCTATTGGATCAGTTCAAGAAAATTTCAACAAGCATTGAGAGTGATGACTTGCGAATTTGGTGGTGGGGCCTTGAAATTCATCAGAGTGATAGACTACTTCAGATCATGCGGGTGATCGAGAGGGTTGTGACAAGGATTGGTAGTCCAGGTGGATATTGGTGGCCACCCACCTATTCCAAATGGCTCAAAACAATCTTCTGGAAACTTACTATTTTTAGCAGTTTTTCGGTTCCTAAACTTATGAGGCCATTTTGAGGACCTAAATGAAGTTTTTTCAGGATCGAGAACCTCAATGAGAACCAAAGTATTTAATTGAGCCCCCAAAATGAATATCCTTGAAGATACCTTTCCAACGAGCTATCATGCGCCCCAAATGGAGATTGTATGCCAAACTTATGCCCCCAAGAAGTTGATACACCAAACTACCCAAAATGGGGTCCACAAAACTGTTGTCTTTTCATCTTCCAGGGTTAGGGTTTGGATTTTATATATGTTAGAAAGACCTTTAGATCCTCATTGTAACCATATTCTTGTGAATGTGAGTATCCGTCACATCTCTTCTCAGAGATAGGCTACCTCCATTCTAACGAGTCCTTCACTATGTAATTCTACAGTTTTGTACATTTCACTCATTAATAGAAATTGTGTATTAATGTATCTCTATGTTTATGGTTTCATATCTAATATATCTCTGTTATATTATTGACTCTCTTACAATATCTATGTATATTTATGTGTTATATCTCCACTCTCATTTCGTGCCGAATAATCCAGATCAATTGGTTTGTGTCATTGTGGGGATGTTGTGAGAGGAGTTGTTGAGCCTTGTTCTATATGACAAAGTAGATTTTCCCTCATGATACCCATGATTGAGTCTATCCATGGATTGGTAAGCTTTGACATCACTGAGATTCCTTGGCGAGACATGATCCAGGATAGTGAGTTTATCCCTTTTAGAGGTTTCATCTTGGGGGTCCAGGAGATGAGAGCACAGTCTAAGCATAGTGATCAGACATTTATGTTTTGAGGGACTACAGTATTTGATATCTCGAAAACCGATACAGATAAGATGGGCAACTCTCACTTTTTAGATTTTACTCTTGGAATGCATAGGTTTGGTTTCTTGGAGGAGTGGTCTTTTAAGGAGTTGACCGAGTTTGTACAACTTTTGGTTGTCTGGCTTATCAGGGAAAATCAAGTGGATTCTAGTATTAACACCTTGCATATCAGGGCTATAGGGTGCTTCACATCATACATGCTAGTTTGGGACCCTGGTGAATTTACCACTTATAGGATGATCCGAGAGAGGTTTTCATGGAGGGACTTTGCAAACGATGTGTTGGGAGATTGTTTGGACGATGCTTGGAATATTGTAGTAGGTTGGGGGTGCTAGAGTATTAGGGATTTTCCCTTTTATACTTGGAGACTAGATGTCGTGGATGCCCTACCAGTTTGTTTTCACATAGACTTCTCATGGATGTCCAATTTTGGAGTTGGATTGGTTGACTTCACCGAGATACATTGGTAGGAGGATCAAATATTTATAATAAGAGTTGTGCAACGTCAACATGATGGGTCTTTTCTAGTGATAGCATGGGACCCTGGGATTTTATGGGCAGACAATTTGGTAGCTGGTACAAATGGGAGAGCTAGTTGTTACTTTCAGGATGTCCCTTATGTTAGTACATTGCAGGGTAGTATTGTGGGCGGTAGGTTATCTGCATCTTTTAGATTGGTTTGGGACCCAAGGATCATTATTAGATTTTGTTTGATTCATTTTTTTTTTCTTGTGGGTGTGGTGACATTGCTTGAGGATAAACAATCTTTGGGAAGGGAGGATTTGTCATGTTCCCATTTTAGGGTTTCCCCTGTTCTATAGTTGGAGATGACTCCCGAGGCTTGTTCATGAAGAAAAGGGGAGTCAAGGGGTATATTTAATGTCACTTAGCTAGGAGATGTTATATTTCTAAAGTAACATTAAGAAAAAATGTATTAAAGTAACTTTTAGATTAATTGTCACTTAGACATTAGTAAAGTGACTTTAATCTTTAAGTGAAGATTAAAAGGGGGAATAAGAGTCATGTTGAATTAGTAAAAAATGGAAAGTTCTGGAAGAGAACGGAGGAAGAATAAAAGGAGGGGTAGTGCCTGAACTTGTCATTATGTTTTGGATTGATCTCTTTGGAGTGCTCTTAGAGCCAAGGTTTTCGTTAGGGTTTTGGAAAAACCCTTCCATTGTAGTTTAGTTTCAGTGGTGCAAGCTCCATCCTAGATAGATAAAGGAAGAGGATCCATTTAGGATATTCAGTTGAGCTTCATCTTATGGTCTGGCATCATCTTAGAGAGGGTTTGGAGGTTGGATTTAGACCTTTTGCAATTTATAGGAGGGAGATTCATATATTGAAGAGGTCGTGACACCATTTAGGTATTTACTTGTTATTGTGTGTTTTTCATTGATGTAATGTAGTTGCCTTGGTAGCCATTAGAGATTTTTTGTGTTTTGGATTCCATTTATAAATAAAATTCCATGGTGACCTTTCCATTTCATGTGTACTGGTAATAGTTTCAATGTGTTTGACGAAAACATTTTATGAGAATGAATGCAAAAAAATTGTGGAAAAATAACATAATTGCATAGATATTCATAATATTGATAAAATATAGACAAGAACAACAACATGGCGGAAAAGGCTCACCAAC
>JASDQU010790178.1:284786-306277 GCA_032191745.1 Picea mariana | reverse complement strand
CAATACTTTAGAACTAGGGAAAGAGTAGTATTCTGTCACAGTTTGTTCCAGATCCAGGTGGATCTGAGGAGATTGGTCTGTGTCCGCACTCACGAATTTATCCTTGAACAGTTGGCCCTAAAATTGCATGACTTCTTCTAGTGGAATTCCTTGGAGAATGATGGTGCATTCTCATGCTTTTTGACTACCTATCACTTCTGTGATCATCCCTTTTGCTATGACATCTAGATGTTGCTACTTTTATAGCACTAGATACTTGGTTGGTGCCATAATATTTGTTAACTTGATTATGAAACATGTTTAAGATGTAAAGTATCTCCTCGTGAGACTTCATAATCCTTTCATTATCAACCCTGTAGATTTTCACTTCCCTATGCATACTTCTCATAGTGATAAGATCTTGCCTATCTCTTCTTCCATTTGACTCTGTCTCAGCATTACCCATGTTGACATGCAAACCTATGATATCTTCCTCATGGCTGTAAGATCCTTGAGAATATTCCATAACTCCAGTCCTCATATAAGAACTAAAGCTTCTTTCTGTACCTCTAATTCTACAAGAAATGTGCATGCAATAATTATTGTTAGAACATGCATATCATAAAACATTTCATTAATTAACATACATGTTGTTTCCTCATCAATTTATGAAGGATACACTGCATCAATTGACACTATGATTCCCTAGATTCATTCTTCTCTAAAATAGATTTCCAATGGTTGTACTCATTCCCCAATCCTATCTCTGATATGAAAGTTACGGCTTCTTGAAAAAAACCATTTTCACCCCTTTCTGTGCATTTTCTCTATTGGTGCAATTTTATTGAAATGCCAACTTATGTCAATTGTAGAAGAAAATATGTCAAAAATTGGAGAAAATTTTGTATGAGACATAGATAATAATAACATAAGGTAATTCATAAAAACTCTCAGAATTTCCATATGATGTTCCAGTCAAAACTAAAACAATCTGGAATCTACAATTTTGTCCTTTTTTAATCTGAAATCAATCTGTGCATTTATGGAAACATTTCACTAAACGAAATTTGTTTTCCTTGACGAGTATATAAAAAGTCAACTAAATAAAATTTTCCTGTTTTGTGATATAGGGTCACTTTTCCTTCTCTAAAAATCTCAAAAATCCTCAAAAGGTGGCCCAAAATAGTGGATTTTGGCCTATTTCAGTGTCCCCATTCCAATCCCCATAGTATTTATTAAGTTCCTTCGTGGGTTATCTCTATGTCTGCATTTTTTACTCTCCCCAAGATTTTTGGCTTAATCTAGACTTATGTCAATGATCTGGACCCATATCTTTAAAAACCACTATTTTACAATTTCTACCAAATCCAAGCAGAATTGGACAAGGACCCTCTCTAGTTCTTTTGTAGACCTCCTCTCTGTGGAAAAAACACATAATTTTCATCCAAATCGATATAATTTATTTTAGTTATGGACAAAATAAGAAAATAACTCCAGACTTCATTTTTTTTTTGAACGATGGAACAATTTTGCCTATGTGCAATCTGCACCATTGATCTCAAGTCAGAAGAAACATAGACCATTGATCTACTTTTTATTGGTCATTGGAGACCGACATTATCCTTTGGCATGCATAATAATTCCCCAAAATTTCGACTCAACCGTCGACCATCAACCCAACTCCCCGATGACCGACTTGCACACAACTCCAAATCGACCGACCTAGTCATCGGTCGTCAGCCATCGATGACCTTCATTCGTCAATGGAAATCTCAACGAATTCGTCTGACACTTGACCATGGACCCATTAGCAATCAATGATCCTTGATGGTTGTCGAATACACTTTCCCAAACTGATCGATTTGACCATCGACCATCGACCACTTATGTTGGCTGACATGGCAACTGTTGACGTGGCATGAAACATGGATGTTGACGTGTTGTGACACGTCATCCTAAGATGTCAACTTGGGTAACATGGAATGAAACATGGATGATGATGTCATCGTCCTCTTTTTCCCATTGGCCATCGATCGATTTTCTTGGACAATGCAAACACCTTGCCGACTTCGGTCAATGTCGAACTATTGGCGCATCAACCATTGATGATTTTTCTTGCTTGATTCGAACACTTCGCCGAATTTGGCCGACCTCCGACCATCAACCCATCAACCATAGACGATCAAAGATATCTTATAGCTGACCAAAACTCTTCATCATTTCAGCTAATTCGTCCATCGACCATTGGAGATTTCTCTTGGTGAACTTTAACTATTAGAAAAATTTAAATTTTCTCTGATTGATCTGGATCGTTAATATGATCCCTTTCACAACCTATGATTTAATCCTGTTCGTTGATCTCATCAAACTTGTAAATGGCTGAATCCTTAGGAATTTTTAAATTTATCATGATGAATCTCAGTCATCAATCATGAGATCAAACACAATCTCAGTTGTTGATTCTCCAAACTTCCTATAACTCTATAAGAGACCATTAAAACTCGAATTTTGACTATTCCAAGTCAAATTTTGATCTGCAACTTCACCACTCTACTCTAACTCTCTTAAACTGTTCGAAGTCATTACAACTCGGATTTCACTGACGAATTTGGTGGTTTCTCTCTAAATTCTCCATTTCCCCCCCCCAAATCGGTCATAGAAAAAATCTGCAACGATGAATTTCACGAATTTGCAGTCATCTTGGCCCATACAATCCCGATGTTTGAAAAAAAAGATATAATACCATAATGTAACACCCCCAACCCAATCAAGGGACATTACGGTGCATAATAAACATAAAAATGAAATTTCTATTGACTATTTTATTGTTAGTCGATTTCTTGTATCTTACAGCTACGAGATTAAAAAAGATTTAGCTGCTTCCATAACCATAAAATAGATGCATATAAAACATATTAATAATCAACATAAAATGCAACTAAACATATCATTACTACAACATGTAAATTATTCACTTTACATAGAATTCATGCACAATAATAATACATGTAATAACTCAACAACAAGATAAAACACTTATCTTTTAAAAATGATTGTGCAACCAACTGCTTGGGATGAACGTTCCACCCAACCATAGACTGAATGTTCCAAATCTCACAGTCCACTCACAGCTCATAGAACTCTCAACCCAACTGATATTTTCCTATAGCTATCTCGATTTCCCACCAGCTCTCTTCTTCTTGACCTTTAAAACCCAAGGAATGTACCCCTTCAATGTTCTCAGTCCCTCGGGCATCCCATTAATTTATCAAGGTCTCTATCGTACATGTAGATAGGAATCTTTGAGCTGGGAACTCATGGGAAACTACTGCTAGTAAAAGTATCATCAAACCAACAACAAACACTTGTTGTTTTAGTGCAACTCACATAGGATTTCACTCTTCAGGCGTGACAAACTCGCTCTTTAGTTTTCCATGTCCAATTCACTCCAATTAAGCTCCATATTTCTCTAGAACTCGCCCTCCATGGCTACACCATCTCCAAGCTCTCTTTCTTTCTCTCTCCTTGCTTCCCATGCACAAACTTGACTAACTAAAAACTGTTGTCCCAACTCCCAACCACACGAATTTCCTCTCTTTGGCTTCCCTTTCTTGACTCACACTATTCCCTAATATTATTGTACTCAACCCCCATGTTCCCAATAAATTTGGAATGTGACCACTCATACCCACCCTCTTACATGTATTCAATGATTGGCTTTGGGAACACTCAATAAGAAATTGGATGGTTCATATACAATTAACAAATTTAGGAAAATGGGTTAAATCAATATACATAGGTATTTTCCCCTTGGACCCTCTTGGCCATTATCCTAGACTGTCCCCTCTCTTGTGGATTTGTTCATCCCCCATCTCTTGTCCATGTCCCCTTAGCATCTGACATCACATTTTACTATTAAAACATTGAAATACAATTCACATATTACATCACTTTGGCAATAGCCACACATTATATCTACATAAGCATTAATTAAACTGAGGATTATAGTGGGGATGTTACATGTTGGACAAAACACTTACAAAAATAATAATTACAATGGTATTATTGCTAAGCCATGATGGAATTGCTTAAGAAGGTAAATCTGGAACATGTGGATGAACTTTTGAGGGATCTAACAACAAATAAATACATGCCTGACTACCAGGAGTATATGACATTGGGTGAGGAGATTCGTGCAAATTTACCTTTTAAATTATATTACACCCTCAAGCACGGAAGTTGGCCCAAGGATTTGGATGAGTATTACTTTAAAGGGACAAGGCAGAAATTGATTGGAGATGAGCGGGTGGAGAAGCATGTATCTTGTCATGAGGAATATGTGTGCATAAAGGAGGACTAAACATCAGCCTATGATACATCATCAGAGCTAACCAATGAGGCCGATGACAGTAGTGTTTTGGATGGGTATACCTCTGATGAATCAACAAAATATTAGGATGCAACATCTTATGATGACTATATGTTCCAATAAGCCAATGTTGAGGATCCAACATCTTTCACTGTGTATGATGTTAATGATGAGGGTAGTTCATGTGTGATAGCACCTATGCATGATGAGGATTCAACACCACATATCTTTTACGATGTTGATGATGATGAGGATGTGACTGTACCTCAACATGGTGGTGAAATTGAACAAAGACCCTTAACATTGCAAGATTTGGAGGATCGATTATTGGTCAGAGAGGAGCAGATTGCACAAGTATTGATGAGGACATATCTTGATCATAAGTTTATTAAAGACCTTATATGGAAAACCTAGTTGATCCAGGCTCAAAACAAGGATTTCCACCTTGGCAATTTTTCTACATCTTTTCGGGTCCTAAACTTTTGGGGCTATTTTGAGGCCCTAAACAAGGTTTTTTAGGCCCGCTGTTAGAAAAATAGGACCGTGGAGCAATAAAATAAAACAAATGCGGAAAAAAAACATAGAAGATACACAATACAATAGAGACACAAAATTACGTGGTTCACCCAGTGTGGGCTATGTCCAACAAGAAAATTGCCAGGTCCTTCCTTTATTATTATCCAACATATGAAGGGATACAACCTATGACAAACCCGCTGTAACTTCCTCTTATTTCTCTCACAGTCTCTAATCTCGGAATACAATATTCGCTCTTATACATAGCCACAATACATTTCCCTCATAATAGAGGGTTGCCTTCTAGGGAAAAAAACCCTAACATAATTTCTATCGTTAGATCTGTGACCTTATAATGAATAGTCCATATTTACAATGAAATTACAATATACATTTACAAGGAAATTTTTCCTTTGGGGGCCCACTTTCCCCCAAACCCCACAGAGGGGGTAACCCCCCTCTTCACTCCCCCGCGTGGATGAGTGTACATACTTCTGGGGTGTAAAGTCTTCATGGGGTATAAACATGGATGAAAACAAAAGACCTCTGAATCAGGAAGATAATCAGGCTCCACAACCAACACCTGCCACAGTCACACTATAGAATTTATCCTAGTGTGATGGAAAAATGTGTAGTCCTCATATAAACCTTTCCAATGAGCTATCGTGCGCCCCAAATGAAGATCGTATTCAAAAGTTATGCCCTTGGGAGGTTGACGTACCAACTACCACCATCGAGGCCCACAAACCTTTTGGTGTTTCATCTTTCGGGGTTAGGATTTTAGATTTTATTTATGTCAAAAATACCTCTAGATCCTCATTTTAAACATCATCATCTTCTTGTGAATGAGCCTATCCATCACATCTCTTCTCAGATATAAGATGCCACCATTCTAGCGAGTCATTCACTCTGTAATTTTACAGTTTATGTACATTCTCTCATTAACAGAAATCGTAAATTACTGTATCTCTTTGTTTATTGCAATATTTATGTATATTTCATTGTTATATATTCACCTTCATTTCATTCTAAAAATAATCCGGATCACCAATTGGAGGAGAGGCAAATGGGGTTTGTAGATGGAATCACTAGTACCCAATTGCACATCATCAAAGATGCACTAGAGCGAATGAAATCCGATTACTTGTAGTTGTTCATGGATATGAATCTTTCTCTTAAGTTTGTTGAAGAAAAGGAAAGGGAGGTTGAGGAGCTTTGTCACCAGATGATTTCGGTGCCCTCTTCATTGACAACAACAATGACTCCATCATCTTGGGTAGCCATGACACATGAGGGCACAAGTGGCACTCATGATTCGAGGGAGGGGCCACTTGTGATGATTCCACACGATGAGTGTTCAGTATTGTAGGGGCTTAAGGATAGGTTTGATGCAGAGGGATTTGACCATGTACCCATTTTACGTTGTCAATATCATGAGACGCTTCTATTGGAGAGCCCACCAAAGGCTCAAGGCTTAGCTACAGAGAAGATAGTTGAGCACACTTCTTGTGGACCATGCCGCAAGGAAGTAGATGCATCCATGGATTGGGTAGATAGGTACATGGCATACATGGGCATGCTTTGATATATAGGTTCAGGTGAAATCAATAGAGTGATGGATACGGTAGTGCCTACATGATACATGATGGTACATGACGACTCAGTGATAGGCATCAATATGTAGGGATATCCATTGGCACACATTAGTGTACAATGGATTTGTGGGGTGTTTGCTCCAGGGAGACCTCCCAACATATTCCTCAGGCATACCATTGAGTTGAGGTTTACCAGGATCGATGAGTCGATGGGTGAGCCTCAGGGAGAATCATACCCCTTGATGATTGATTTTTATATGAGATATCATCAGATGAGGGCCAGGGAACATGATAGCTACAGGTCTTCTTCCAAACTTCATTATGATCTCTTGGTCATACCCTTTGGGTTGACTAACACACTATTCACTTTCCAACCTTGTAGGCAATGGTAGAGGCATCTATTTATGTTATTTGATTCCCTCATTATATACACCAAGACATGGAAGTTTCACCTGAGTCAGTTGGATGAGTCAGGGTGCATTGTGGGCACATCATAGGTATTTCATTTGGACCATATGATTAGTGTGCATGATCCACATGAGGAGATCCATAATCTATTGGATCAGTTCAAGAAAATTTCAACAAGCATTGGGAGTGATGACTTGTGAATTTGGTGGTGGGGCCCTGACATTCATTAGAGTGATAGACTACTTCAGATCATGCAGGTGATCGAGAGGGTTGTGACAAGGATTGGTAGCCTAGGTGGATATTGGTGGCCACCCACCTATTCCAAATGGCTCAAAACAATCGTCTGGCAACTTTCTATTTTTAGCAATTTTTTGGTTCCTAAACTTATGAGGCCATTTTGAGGGCCTAAATGAAGTTTTTTTACGATCGAGAACCTCAATGAGAACTAAAGGATTTAATTGAGCCCCCAAAATGAATATTCTTGAAGATACCTTTCCAACGAGCTATCATGTGCCCCAAATGGAGATTGTATGCCAAACTTACGCCCCCAGGAAGTTGATACACCAAACTACCCAAAATGGGGTCCACAAAACTGTTGTCTTTTCATCTTCTAGGGTTAGGGTTTTGGATTTTATATATGTTAGAAAGACCTTTAGATCCTCGTTGTAACCATATTCTTGCAAATGTGAGTATCCGTCGCATCTCTTCTCAGAGATAAGCTACCTCCGTTCTAGCTAGTCCTTCACTATGTAATTCTACAGTTTTGTACATTTCACTCATTAATAGAAATTGTGTATTAATGCATCTCTATGTTTATGGTTTCATATCTAATATATCTCTGTTATATTATTGACTCTCTTACAATATCTATGTATATTTATGTGTTATATCTCCACTCTCATTTCGTGCCGAAAATAATCCAGATCAATTGGTTTGTGTCGTTGTGGGGATGTTGTGAGAGGAGTTGTTGAGCCTTGTTCTATATGACAAAGTAGATTTTCCCTCATGATACCCATGATCGAGTCTATCCATGGATTGGTAGGCTTTGAAATCACTGAGATTCCTTGGCGAGACATGATCCAGGATAGTGAGTTTATCCCTTTCAGGGGTTTTAGCTTGGGGGTCCAGGAGATGAGAGCACAGTCTAAGCATGGTGATCAGACATTTATGTTTTGAGGGACTACAGTATTTGATATCTCGAAAACCGATACAGATAAGATGGCCAACTCTCACTTTTCAGATTTTACTCTTGGAATGCATAGGTTTGGTTGCTTGGAGGAGTGGTCTTTTAAGGAGTTGACCGAGTTTGTACAACTTTTGGTTGTCTGGCTTATCAGGGAAAATCAGGTGGATTTTGGTATAAGCACCTTGCATATCAGGGCTATAGGGTGATTCACATCATACATGCTAGTTTGGAACCTTGGTGAATTTACCACTTATAGGATGATCCGAGGGAGTTTTGCATGGAGGGACTTTGCAGACGATGTGTTGGGAGATTGTTTGGATGATGCTTGGAAGATTGTAGTAGGTTGGGGGTGCTAGAGTATTAGGGATTTTCCCTTTTATACTTGGAGACTAGATGTCGTGGATGCCCTACCAGTTTTTTTTTCACATAGACTTCTCACGGATGTCCAATTTTGGAGTTGGATTGGTTGACTTCACCGAGATACATTGGTAGAAGGATCAAATATTTATGATAAGAGTTGTGCAACGTCAACATGTTGGGTCTTTTCTGGTGATAGCATGGGACCCTGGGATTTTATGGACAGACAATTTGGCAGCTGGTACAAATGGGAGAGCTAGTTGTTACTTTCAAGATGTCCCTTATGTTAGTACATTGCAGGGTAGTATTGTGGGCGGTAGGTTCTCTGCATCTTTCAGATTGGTTTGGGACCCAAGGATCATTATTAGATTTTGTTTGATTCATTTTTTTGTTCTTGTGGGTGTGGTGAAATTGCTTGAGGACAAACAATCTTTGGGAAGGGAGGATTTTTCATGTTCCCATTTTAGGGTTTCCCCTGTTCTATAGTTGGAGATGACTCCTGAGGCTTGTTCATGAAGAAAAGGGGAGTCAAGGGGTATATTTGATATCACTTAGCTAGGAGATATTATATTTCTAAAGTAACATTAAGAAAAAATGTATTAAAGTAACTTTTAGATTAATTGTCACTTAGACATTAGTAAAGTGACTTTAATCTTTAAGTGAAGATTAAAAGGGGGAATGAGGGTCATGTTGAATTAGTAAAAAATGGAAAGTTCTGGAAGGGAACGGAGGAAGAATAAAAGGATGGGTAGTGCCTGAGCTTGTCATTATGTTTTGGATTGATCTCTTTGAGTGCTCTTAGAGCCAAGGTTTTCGTTAGGGTTTTGGAAAAACCCTTCCATTGTAGTTTAGTTTCAGTGGTGCAAGCTCCACCCTAGCTAGATAAAGGAAGAGGATCCATTTAGGATATTTAGTTGAGCTTCATCTTATGGTCTGGCATCATCTTAGAGAGGGTTTGGAGGTTGGATTTAGACCTTTTGCAATTTATAGGAGGGAGATTCATCTATTGAAGAGGCCGTGACACCATTTAGGTATTTGCTTGTTATTGTGTGTTTTTCATTGATGTAATGTAGCTGCCTTGGTAGCCATTAGAGATTTGTTGTGTTTTGGATTCCATTTATAAATAAAATTCCATGGTGACCTTTCCATTTCATGTGTACTGGTAATAGTTGCAATGTGTTTGACAAAAACATTTTATGAGAATGAATGCAAAAAAATTGTGGAAAAATAACATAATTGCATAGATATTCATAATATTGATAAAATATAGACAAGAACAACAACATGGCAGAAAAGGCTCACTAGCCAACACTCAATGTGTTCACACCAATGGTACATATTTATAGTACAATGGGTGATGCCACCTCATAGAGAGATTTGCTCTAGATCCTAAAATCATGCATGATGACTAGGCTAGGCAATCTTAACTAAATCATTAGTCATCACTTGAAGATATATTACTAATATACTAAATGAATAATACAAATATATGTGACAATTTAGACTTAGTGATTGGTAAAGGTAAGCCATAGGCTAACAATCCCCACCTCAATCACAAGTCCGATCAATAATACCAGCAAAAAACATAAATTGGTATCAATTCCAAGTCTTCATATTGAAACTTCTGAGCTGAGCCTCAATGAAGAACCACCTGAAAAACTACCAATCTGGATGCTGAACTTGTTCATTTGAAAGGAACTGGAAGAGAGCTAAGATATGGAAGTGAACAGCTGCAATATCTGAACATTTCCTGATTGCTTGACAATTTGATCATTTTTCCAAGTATTTGAGCTAGAAGAATCTGATGTCTTCTGCTAATTGGTGAATATGTAGTATCACCACTCTAATATCAGTGTATCAATGAAGTTCTCTTTGAATCTGTGGTTTGGGATGACCACTAATCAATTGATAACATGTATCTGATGGTTTTTGGATAACCACTAACCAATCTTGACACTATTAGGTGTCAAACAACATCCAAATGTATACTATATATGATTCAATTGCAAGTCATTGAACCATAATCCTGCCAAAGTCTATCATCTCTGGAAAATCTCAGTATGTAATCATGTGAGCCAGGATGCATGGAATTTATTCACTTAATGTAAACTCCAATCTGATGAGAGCAAACCAAGAGAAGTGAATCAACTTCTAGTCTTACACATCCCTGAAAATGCCTGACAACTTAATCAAATGCCAAGCTGCAATGCAGAAGGATCCTCTTGTCCTCTGCTAGGTCGAGTGATCATTTATGTGAACCAAACGTCCACATCATTTCTCTCAAAATAAAAATTAACATCCAAATTATGTATGATTCAACTTAAACTTATTGAACCATAATTCTGGCAAAGTTTGTCATCTACAGACTGCAGTTGCCCATTCGGAAAATTTTTCCCATCTGGCATACTTGATGTTTGTTGTTGTAGAAACTTTATGTCTGACAACCAATCTTCAATTCCATCATCAATTCCTCCCTTTGTCAGCTGAAAGGAGAGACCACAAGTGGTTTCATGAACCATCGTCACTGGAATTTTGAACTCCCCCCCTTAAGGTGCATGAGATTTACAACATTGTACTCCCCCCTTCTATGCTCAAGAGAGTACTATACTTGTTCCATTTGAGTACAACACAAAGTGGGCATGTGAGAAAAAATACATGTTATCTCATCTCGTGAGGGCCATGCTCGAAAGCTACACCATAAGGGGACCACTTATGTGAGGTACAAAAATGTTATGTGCTACAAGATTGGTCTTTACTCAAGATTCAATTCTACGGTAAGACTTATATATTCAATTGGTTGTTGATGACCACTTCCAAGGATCAATCCACTCATAATGAATCTCCAATCTTGCAGGTTTCTTCAGTGTTGAACATATGCCTGAAGAATGGTTATTCTTGCCACAATGTTGGCAAGGATGGAGATCAAAACACTGATTCTCCTTGTGACCAACTTGATTGCAATGTTGGAATTTATCATTTTGATGCTCAACTGTGATAGGTGAAGTTGAGACTTCTTGAAGGAATCCAACACTTTGGAACTTGATTGGTCTGGAATAATCGGGAATATGAAAGGTAACTTCCTTGTCATATCCAAGCCCTATTCTATTCTTGTTGTAGATGATTTCTTCCCAAGGTCTGATTATGGGCTTGGAAAGTGTATTATGAACCTATTGCTTTGAAATCTATGGAAGTGGATTTACTGCATGTTGTTACAGCATTGAAAGGTTTTCTTCATTAAACTCAAAAGAAAACTCTTGCAAAGTAGGTTCAAGAATAGCTTCATCTTTGTTTTCATATGGAGTTGTCTTATTGAGTTTCTCCTTCACTGATTGTTGATCAAAAACATCATCATCATCATCTTCATCATCATATAGAGGGTTGTGCTGAACAAAAACTAGTTCAGAACACTTCACTGGCAGTTGATTTTTGAGATCCCTTATTTCATCATTCAATAGTTGGGATAGATATTGAATAAGTCTAACTTTAGATTGCGTCACTTGAAAACAAGTTAGAATTGATTAAAGAGTTTCTTTGTTCAATATCAATGTGTTGTCTTCAGTGGTGTTTATTAGAGTTTTCAGTAACTCTAATAATTCTAGATTTTGAGCCATTTCAAAACACTAAATGAGGTCTCCTTATGTAGGTAGATCCTGATTACAATTTGACTCGACAGAAGAAGGCTTATCTGCAACTCGCTCACTTGAATCGCTCGCTTGATTTTTTTTCATGCTCTCTTGTACAGTTCTTACCTTCTTCCAAGAAGTTGAGGGTGTCAGATACTACTGAAAATGCACCCAAAAACTTGATTACAATTATTTGAGTTTCAAGTACTCAACCTTGTCATTTTCGACTAAAAAATTACAATGAATCTTGGGTGTCGGGCTCACCCGAGAATGCACCTTATGAAAAATTCAATTCAACTCAACTTGATTTCAAAAAGACAAGTAAACTTACAAAGGCATTATTGCAAGTACAAATCAACTTGATCAAGTAATCTTACAACAAATATTGTTTGCAAGTTACAATTTAACTTCAAATGCTCCATGATGTGTTGAGTTTGAAATCCTTTGATTTGTCCATTACTGATGTGGTTGACGAATTGAATGCTTGATAATGTTCTTCATAGATGCTTGATCATATGTGCTTTGATTGTTTGTACTTCACTAGCATTAATTGTGTGTTGGAATTAACTTGCTTGTACTCAATGTATGATGCGTTAAATGATACATTACAAACGTGTTTATGTCAAAACTAGACATTAAACATCATAAAGGAACCATGCAAATATTCACCACAACACACTACACAAGGTGTATCTAAGATCCCCTTATTCAATTTCGAGCGGATCTAGAACACAGAGAAAAATACTTCAATTTTATTATAAGTATCTCTCTTACGAGACCACATACAATGGGAAGGCTACAATGTACTTTCTCCTTCACCATGCTTTAACAAGGCTTTCAATTCATAATATTTCTCTTCTTCTCTCAAAGACTTAAAAAAACAATAAAATTTTTCTCAAGAAAATATTGTCTTACAACATCCCATAGAAAACCCTTTAGTTCTCTTTTAACTCCCCCTTTATCACTTTTATATAAAAAGTGAAAATATCATAACGTAGTAATACTTCAAATTAGATTTAGAAGTAAATTACTTTAAAAAACTTTCAAAACATATATAAATATGCTTTGTATATCCATTTTACATACCACTCTTAAACTTTAAGAAGTGATTTCTGAAAGTCTGTGCATAGTTTTGTTTTATATGAAGAAATCATAAATGAAATCTAATTAAAACTGTGCATTGAGATATCAAAAAAAAAGAGTGAAATTTAATACCCTTTGTTCTCGGTGATGAGATTTAATATTGGAATTTAGAAAAAGTAGTGCACCATTGACGTGGAAAATAAGAGAGCTATTAACGCAAATCACCAAGGCATATGCGTGAAGGAGCAACCAATTTGTGTCTAGGTGTTCTTTGTAGATCACATGCTCGTGGATCAAATCAAATCTTCATTGCATGAATCTTTTAATTGGGTGTTGTTCATTTTGTTGTTGCGTATTTGGCTGATCTAGATTGGCAAAAACATCATGTTTCTCTCATTACTCTTGCCCAGATCATAGTAAAACAATTACAGGCTCTCATGACAAACTTCATGTGCCCTCCACAGATCTTAGGAAAAGGGATTTGCATTCAGAGATGAAGAATATATGGGCATGAACGATTTTGATGTTGGAAGAACACGTGTGAGTATATCAGAGTATTTGATGGTCCGATCTATGGAGAGTACATCAGATCGATGGTTTTCAGGCTCTCAACAACAACAAATTTCTCGAGACAATTTCTCGGATAATGATACAAATCGCTCTGCAAATTGGACAAATCAGATCACTTTGTTGGTGCAATCAGATCGTATATCTGAAGATTTTGTGGTTTCCTTATTTATATGCGCTGAAGAGCTAGACCAAATCATGGGAAGGGTGGGCAATCTGGAGATCATTGGAGATCTACAAAAAATTATGGGAAGATTGCTCGTGTCTGCACCTTGGATCAAAATGGTGTTCCTCTTCTAAATCTCGTAACCCCCATAGCCCCATTTTCTATTAGGGCCTCATCTGTTGGCTGGTTGCTCTAACTTGGTTATATTGACCACCAACTCATTGGACACCCAACCAATCAAATCGTCCAGGACTTTCTCCAAAATCTCGCTTATGCCAGAAATCTAATCGCACTTTTCCAAAATGAGATCATATGGCTCAGATCATAATGTTTCTCGGCACTGGACGTTCCACTTTTATGGTTTGATCTCTATTCAAAATCATCACCTAAGGTTGATGCAATCATCGATCCTTCCAATCTTTGTACTCTTGCAACAGAGAATTGTCAAGCCATGAGCTTTTCACATCGCCTCTTTAATTTGTTCAAAATCTTGAGTTGCCTATGGATTCCATGAAAATGCATCCTTCTTAGTTAATGCATTTAAAGGTGTTGTTATTCTTCCATAGTTCCGAACAAACTTGCAGTAGTAACCTATCAAACCCAAATATCCTCTAAGATTCTTTAATGTTTTGGGAATCGGCCAGTCCATCATGGCCTTAACCTTGTTAGGCTCTACCTTGAAACCTTCTTGAGATACACTATGACCCAAATACTCTACCTTCTTCACCCCAAAGAAACATTTGGATGGTTTGGCATATAGTTGTTTCTCCTTTAGTAGTTGTAGCACCTTGTCAACATCTCAAACATGACCCTCCCAAGACATGCTATAGATTAGTATATAATCAAAAAATACTAACACAAATTTTCAAAGGAAGGGATTGAAAATAGAATTCATTAACCCTTGGAATGTGGAAGTTGCATTCGTAAGGCCAAAAGGCATGACCAAAAATTCATAATGGCCTTCATGAGTTCAAAATGTTGTTTTGGGGATATCTACTTCCTTCATTCTAATATGAGGATGCCTTGAACAAAGATCCAACTTTGTGAAATAGATTTATCCATGTAGTTCATATAAAAATTCATCAATGATGGGAATGGGAAACTTATCTTTAATGGTTATCTTGTTGAGCTCTTTATAATATAGACACATATGCCATGATCCATCTTTCTTGAGTACCATTACCACCGGTGCAGAGTAAGAACTTTGGCTAGGTCTAATAATGCCATCCTTTAACATTTATTCAACCATATGCTCAATTTCACTCTCCTGGGCATAAGGGTATCTATAACGCCCGATGTTAGGAGGAGCACTCCCATGAATTAGGTGAATAGAATGATCATGATCACAAGTGGGTGGAAGACCTCTAGGAATATCTTCAAATACTTTGGAATTCTTATCAATGATCCCTTGGCGATCTAATGGAATAGATGGATTAGATGTTGAAAATCTAGTGAGAATAGTTATACAATTACACCCTGATGCAACTTTTTCAATAATTTTTTCATACCAATAGAGCTTATCACCTTACCGAGTTTCCCTGTGATACCCCTTAACTCAATCTCCTTTCCTTCCAATGAAAATTTCATGAAACGTTCTTGAAAATTAAAATCCATTGTTCCCAATGATTGTAACCATTGGAATCCTAGTACTAAATCAACACCACCCATGGGTATAACAATAATTGGACTATTCATTACATATTATCCCATAGTAAGATTAATCTTATGGAATTTTCCTGAGGAATTGATCGTTCCTCCATTTGCAATCATTACTTGAAACTCTAGCATTGGATATATAAATCAATTGAGAGTTTGGATAATTTATAGTGAATGAAATTATGAGTACTACCATAATCAATTAGGACTATCACCTTTTTCTTTTTGATATATCCTTCGATCTTGAGGGTTTGAGGAGTGCTAGTTCCAACCAATGCATTACATGATATGATGGGAGTCAAATCTTCAGAAGAAATCTCTTTTACGTTTTCATCTTGAGATGGTTCTTGTTCTTGTTCTTGTTTTTCTTCCTCTTCAAAATCTATGTAGAATAATTTCTTCCCACCACACTTATGTCCCTTACTATACTTGCTATCACAATTAAAGCATAAACCTTTTTCTTTTCTTTCATCCAATTGTTGAGGTGTCAACCTTGTAGGTTGAGGTGGTTTAGAAGAAGGAACATTATTCTCTCGATATATGTTAGGAGTGGTCCTTATAATAGCCATAGCCATATTTTTACTTTCAACATTTCTCGCCACCTTGAACGCATTCTCCAATGATTTGGGTTCCCAAAGGCGAACCTCATGTTGAATGTTATCCTTTAAAGTTCCTATGAATACATCAATCAGGTGCTCATCTAGAATATCCATTACCTTTATATTCAATCTTTGGAAGTTCTCAATATGCTCCACAACTAAACCCTTTTTCTTGAGATTTGTCAATTGGCTGAAGAAGGTATTGCTCCTTGTATCCTCATAGTGTGCTATCATTTTTTCCGTGAAAATTGTCCAAGTGACAAGTGATTTGCGAGAAAAAATCCATCGATACCACACAAATTGATTGGGTTCTAAATATAAAGATGCAATTTGTACCTTTTGTGTGTGTGGCACATCATGTAGATCAAAGAATTGCTCCATCTGGAGTATCTAAGTGATTGGATCCTTTCCATCAAAATTATTCATATCAATCTTAGGAAAGTGGTTGGTATTCAACCCAAAGTTGGAGTTTCCAGTCTTGATTCATCTTCCTTTTTTCCTCATCATGAATTTCATGGGATGCATTGTCACTTTCAGGTGGCCTTTCTATTAAAAAAATTTTCAATCCTTCCATGATATCCCCTTTTAAACCATCCATCTTAGTATCCATTATCACTTCCATCTTAGCTTCAATTGAATCCATCATCCTTTGTAGTTCATCTTTTGTTACTACCTTCTTTTTTAAATCATCTATTTCCTTGCCCATTTCTTCACCGTCATCAAGAGTCCAAGTAGGAATATCTAAGAGATGTGTAGAAGTTCCCTTTTTTGGTGGAATGTTGGACAAGTATCACTGCAAGGTAGGAATTCCTAATTGGCTTAGGCAAAGGTCCTCACAAACAAGGGAGTGGCAGGTGCTATAGCTCTCTAATATACGTGCGGGGTCCAACAATAGTACTCAACCCAATATATCAGGGCACTAACTAAGGAGGCTTGACCATGCCCTTATCCATATTATCTGACTACCCAGCTACTAGAGAGTGATCTCCCCGAGTGTTGTTCTTGGTGTACTATAGCAACAAGACGACCAAATGGTTTACTCGGTTGGTCTCAGGATTCTAGGGAGGCTCCCGATATATTCCAGGTAAGTGGGATCTCAAATACATAGTAGTGTTGTTTAATGTGCAACTCTTTGAAAGGGGCCTTCTGATATACTCCAGGTACATGGAAGAACCACACATTCCCCCAGTTGTAGCGCTGACAAGTAACGATAGCTCCTACATTTAAAGACATCAAAATACATATGTACCTAAAAAAACATAAGAATCTCCCAAATTTATGTGATACTCCTTTTATCCCACTTTTTGAATCACCCCAATTGGATCTTCTAGTCAAAAGATATGCAAATTTCCAAAAAAAAAAACACATCTTTCAAAACCTTGATTTGGAGACTATTCTGCTAACTAACCCTTCTTCTGTTGTAGCTCTGTAATTTCGACCCTTATGAGTACAAAATTTCTACCTGAACTATCCTAATGTGTCTTCTTCCCAACCCTACAGGTTAGACCAACATTGGATTCTCCAATAGAATTTTATGATAACTTTCCCAAGATGTGTTGATTTTTTTCCCTTTCAGGAAAGCGAACTTTTACGGACTTCCATGTGTCACTTTCTTCACTTCAGAACTTCAAATTAATACCAGCACAACTTCATTCTGTATCCTAACCAATGGAATAGGTGTCACTAAATTTGGAGGTATGTAGCTTCATATATAACAATTTTCCTAATAACACCTATTTTAGACTGAAATCTGGACCAACCCAAAACCCTAATTTCCTCAGGGAATAATTTTCATAGTAAAATGAGTCAAGGGATGAAATTTGTACACAAGATAACTCATTATTGCTCCTTTTTAGTATAAAAATTTCAAAACTTGAAACCAAGCGGAAAAAATTGGGAGTGAAAATTTCAAGAAGACTTGTTTCAGACTAGTTTTAGGACTAGTCAAAAACCCTAACTTGAAAAAAATGTATCTCCAGAAATATAACGAACTGAGATCTAAAATTTGGACCCAAGTTAGCTCTATATATCATATCTACACCATAGAAATTTCAGATCTTTAAACCTTATAGAAAAAAAATTGTAGTGAAAATTCCAAGAAGACTTGTTTTGAAGAAGTCGGTCTCGAGGATTGTCTAGCTCTGATACCAAATGTTAAGAACCAAATATCAAAATAGCATAAAAACCTCAGAATAAGAAATCAATGCCTTGACAAAGAGATAAATTCATATAATAATCCTCTTCGAGGGGGAAACCTCCTTATACATCATATGAATTTACAATTACAAGATGATTCTAAATGAAAAGGTCTCCTTGGTATATATAGGAGACTAGGAGGTACAATTACAACTAAAGGACCCAAGCCGACATAAATAACATAACAATACTAATGTAATATGTCCCAATTAAGGGGTAATGTGCCACTATTTATGGATTAACATACTTGCAGTTGTTGCAACTCTCATATTCACATTCACATTGCTTACAACATAAGTGTAAGATTTTACTTCATCGTATGTAGTAGGAGTATAAGGTTCGTAGCTTAAACTGTAAGATTTTATCGGCAATGACATGGTTTCTTCCACTTTCTCAATCCCTTTCCCGTATTAGCAGGCCTTATAATGAAGGAAGACATGATGAGTTGCAAGTGGTTTTCGAAGCACTTTAAAATAAAAAACATGTATAAAGTTCAAAACACTTAACCACTTATTTAAGTATATTCAAATTCACTTACTCATAAATAAATTTAATAATTAATAGTGTTGGGTAGTGACAACACACATTTTGTAGTGACAATACGAGGGAGGTTTCTCAAATGTTTGGCTTTCCATATCCCTGGAAAGGCTTAAGAATTTCTTGTTTAAATATGGAAGCCCATGAGGTGCTTCATGAGACTTGCAACCATTTCTCCACTGTTGGTTGAACAATAAAGATATATCATTTCCCCCTTTTTGATTTTGTTTGTTGTTTTTTTTATTATTCCTTTTTTTTTATCTATTCTATATTAACTCATGCAGGCTTGATCTGAACAAGTGGTATCAAATCTCAAGCATACCTAGACTCTCCAACAAGAGTGGTCTGAGATCCATGGAAGCATAGATTGGTCTGGAGAAATGACAAAGGTGCATGCAAGAGATGATGGGCCTGAGCGGTGGATCACAATGACCTACCACAAATGCAAGATATGATTGACAACAATGTGGGAAGGTTCCACTGTGAAGGGAATGTGCCAGTGTATGGGTTGCGACATGGAAGTGTCTAGAAGTACTTCATGCGTGAAGGAAACCCAAGAATCACATTCATGACCAATCGAGAAAGACCAGAGGTATGGAAGCATTGATGTTATTTCTAAGGATGGTATTGGAGGCAATCAAAAGAGGATTACCATTGGGATGAAGCAAAAAGGATTCGACGATGCCCCGCTACACATGCCTAATGAGATGAGTTGTCGGGTGTTGATCTAGCTAGATACAACATGGGGGATTGAGTGCATGAGAGACAGGAACATGCCATCCCTAGTGGGCGTGGACGAAGTGGCTTCAGACTAGCCTGAACACCCGATGATCAATCGAGCTAAACCCACATGGATGAGGTTTTCCCCCTTTGGTGGGATGAAACCACTGTAGGCGATGGAAGAGGTTTGTCGTGCTGGGGTGACAAGTAGGTACAATGTGGCCAGGTGTTGGGAAACAATGGCATTGATCCTGTGAGATCCCAAGGACTATCAACAACTAGGCATGACGATGCTCAAGATGGGGTTGTAGTCAGAGAAGGCTAGGCGTCCATTCAAGTGCTCGAGGGTGCAAAATGATAGGAACAATTGGATGTTGTTTGGGCAGTTGGATATGGTGCAGGCTCCGGTTCAGGCCATGGCTACAAAAGTGGATCTAGCATTGGTTAGATCTATGGTTCTGGAGAGGAAGCATCAGATGGTAAAAGTGTTGAATGCAAAGTTCGAGGTGGAGTTAAAAAATTAATTATATGTAAGTGAACATACGATTGTAAGACCTCATTAAGCATGTGTACCCTGAGTTTGAAATTTCACCTATAAAGTCTAAACATAGACCTAGGTAATAGGGGGGAGCATGAGGTATTACTAGATACCTTGACTTTGAGGGAGGTTTGGCCGGATTTGGTCATGGGAAACCCCAAGTCAAGTTTAAAGGGGGGGAATGTTAGGTCAACAGTCATGGTTTTCAGGCACATGGTTTTTTGGTAGCCCGTAGTTTTAGAGCACATGGATTGCATGTAATGAAGCCTTTAAAAGGGCTTAGGATATTCCTTTGAAATTAGTATGGAGGTGAGGGGTGAAGGCTCACTTGGCCGGCTTGGCCAGATTCTATCAAGGGAACAAAGAAGTGCATCTTTGTTAGTTATGGTGATGGATTTAAGGGATGTAGATTGTGGGATCCTACTATCCACAAAATTATCACTAGCAGAGATATACACATGGAACAATCAGGGTTTGTTTAGGATCACAAAGGGATATTTGTTTGCAAGCTTAGGGAATCATTGTATGGCCTAAAGGTAACTATTCAATGGTACAAGATGTGTGATTCCTTCATGGTGAGCCAAAGTTTCTTAAGAAGTGAGTATGATCATTATGTTTACTGTTGGTCCCCGGTTTTGACCATGCTCTTTGCCTATACTATATACCACAAACCTCCATTTATATGCCAGTACCACCCTTTTTAACCTCATTTTGACTTAATCAACATCTCTTTACCATTCAAAGGGTCACCTAAGGTATCTTTGCATTTCAAACTATTTTTATGCATTTTAATGCTTTAATTTGATAATGGGACTGATATCGCTTGGGTTAGGTACCATTGCTATTCTTGGAACAGGATGTCGGTACTAGGTACCAACTCGCACCGTGGAGGTACCAGTGGAGCCGTTCGAGATCTGTGCATGATGGTGTGCGTTATGGTTCGAATGAGAGATAGAAGATTCGTAGGACAGTTGGAGTCATTGCCACAGGGTGCTCGAAGACATCATGAAGCTTGGATCGATTATTCTTCATCGCTCACACTTCGTGACACTACGTGTCACGAAGATGTGAAATACGTTTTCATTTTGATTGAAAGACTATTCTCGGATCGGGGATCCGTTTGTTTTATGCATCTTTGTTTCGACTGTTATGAACAATAAGACTTCTATAAAAACCCGGGATCACTCCTGAGAACGGGTTACTGTTACTGTTGCCGTTGCTATTGCTACTGTTATGTGATACCGTGAACTTATTTTTGAATACAGATTGCTGTGCATTATGGTAGTCGACTGATATACGACTTGAAGCGTTCTCTTTGAGTTAATGATTATGCGATGTCTGAATAGAATGTTATAGTCGGCTTTGGTTGTTACTCACAGCGTTGTGCCGTTTGGTT
>JASDQU010790178.1:237898-271410 GCA_032191745.1 Picea mariana | reverse complement strand
TCAAAGCGGCCATTGATTCTACCAAGTTCTCTCTGTACATATGGATATTAGAATGGTTGCAGGTTTAGAAGATTCGGCTGGCGATGGATCAGTCTGGTCTGAACTGCCTCAACATTTGTTAGAGTCTCTGCTCGCACGGCTGCCCTTGGATTGCATTTTTCGTTACCGGAGCGTCTGCAAGTGTTGGAACGATATTTTGTCATGCAAGAATTTCGGTCGCCTGTGGGCGGAATCGGGCGGCGGGCAACCCTGTCTCGTTCTGTGCATGCCCGAAACCAGGATACGTTTTCTAGTTTACTCCTTCTTCAGCGGGACCTGGCAGACGCTCTCCCTATCATTTATGCCCGATAATTCCAGAGTCAATTACAGAGGATCGGCGGCGGGGCTGCTGCTGCTGGACATCCACATGTATCCAACCACCTTCGGAACTTCGTTTCCGCGGGTGTGTGTTTGCAATCCCCTCAGCCGGACGTGCTTTGTGCTACCCGGGATGCTGAGCGTGAGCAGCCTGATGGGCAAGGCAATCGTGGCCGGGGACGACCCGGGCGCCTATGAGATCCTCGTGGTGGGCAAGACAAGGGATGATGCGGTAATCGCAGAAGTGTATAATTCATCCACAAAATCATGGAAGATAATCGGAGGCAGTTTGCCCGAGGGTTTGGTGATCAGGAACGGCGAGATGTTTGTGTGCAACGGTTTCTTGTTCTGTTTGACAGTGCGGGACGGCATCATGGCCTACGACATCCGGGAAGGAAAGTCATTGAGCATCGATCTACCCGATTATAGGCCTAATATATGGCCTCGATTGGTCGCCTGTGAGTCGTCAATACTGATGGTTGGAGGCGTTGAAGAGAACCACCTGTTGAAAGAAGTGATCATGTGGCAACTTTTTCATACCGATCACCATGGATTTTCGTGGAAGGAGATCGGAAGGATGCCAGAATTTGTTTGTCGACAATTTCGGAAGGATTCGTGCTCCACCTGGTTTGAGTGTGTGGGAGTGGGAGACAAGATGTGTTTCAGAGCCCACGGGAGTCTACAGGTGCTTGTCTACAGTGTCACCCACAGACGATGGGATTGGCTGCCCAACTGCCCTGCTGCACACCAAGATCTCAAGCACTTGCATTTGAGGAGCCTCGCATTTGAAGCCAAGCCGGATATGAAAGTCTGAATCAAAATAAAATGTTTAATCGCGTATGACATAGAACGAATGAAAACGCTCCTGCAAATTACGGTTACAGAACTTGCTCAACCTCACTGGATCGTTGCGCTCTTGCCTGTGACAATGGAACAGCTCAGGACCTTAAAATTGTCCTGGTGTAAAAAATTATAGATAATTGTATGCTTACCCTTCAGAATTATGGATGCTTTCCTGAAATTAAAATAAGATTGTTGGTCAGTTAAAGTGTGCACGACAAACCTTCCATCACTGGCACAATTATTGAGATGACAAATTAAAAATAGAAAAATGCAAGTGGTGTCGATGATGTGTTTGTTTGAAAGATGAAAGTGAAAGCATATGTCAAATTGTGGTTCCACTTGTAATAATAATGATAAAATTACACCAAGTGGGGTTGGGTTGGGAGCCAACTTGCACCAATCTATAAATATTTCTAGATACATCTGGTTAATGATTTTAGATTTTTAATTGTATATTTAGAATTCTAATTTTATAGTAATTTATATTCTTTACATACTTTCCATCTTTGTTGATTTTATTGTTATATATTTTGTTTTGATGGGTTGCTAAAGAGTTTTAATCTGTGTATATAATTTTATACTGAGAGACTTTTATTGGTATAATTTTATTGTTATATATTTTGTTTTGATGGGTTGCGAACGAGTTTTAATTTGTGTATATAATTTTATATTGAGAGAGTTTTTATTATTTAAATTGAATTTTTGAATGTAGAAATAGATTTAGTTTACTGAAAAACTTTTAAAAAACTTGGATTAAATATAATTAATCACTCAAATTTGTAAATCTAACCATTTTTAATTGAATTTTAAATAAATATAATTGAAAAATATCATCCACAAAACATTTAAACTATAATATTATATATATTTTTATATTATGAATATTTTTAGTTTTTTATTCTAATATTATGTGTTTTTTAGTTTTTATTTTTTCAAATGTAAAGTTTTTATTTTTTTGTTGATGTATATCAAACATGAATATGTCTTGATGTATATCAAGGATCTGATCGAGAAAATCCCATCAACCGTCTTGTTATGATGTCAAATTGTGGTTCCACTTGTAACAATAATACTCGGGTTAGGTTGGGGGGCAATTTTGAGCATACTAAAGGTGATACATTAATGATAGATGAATGTGCGGTCGCTCAAACTCTAAATCGTCCAATCGAGTTGACGTTTTTTTACAAATATAATTGGTTAATGCTTTTAGATTTTTATTTGTGTAAGTACGAATATTTTTGAAATATTTTTCATCCTTGTTAATTGTATTATTAGCATAACACTACATCATTAAAAGTGGAAAAGTGGAGGGTGAAAAGTATATTAATCATTTTTTTTTAATATTCACAATATTATCTTTATTAATATATTTACCTTTTTTCGAAGTTTAAATTATTTTATTTGTTAATTTTTTTGGTTTCTTGTATTTAAAAGAATTTCAAATTAAAATGTAACAATAAATCTTTGAACTAATAAATCTTTGGACTAATAATTGAAGAAAAAAAATCTAAAACAAATTTTATAAATAAAGTAATATTCACATTCTAGTGTCAATCTCCACTAGAATCAGTGTTAACATCAACAACTAAACTAATTTATTTAATACTAGAATTAACATTAAAATCAGTCACAAAATTAAAATTTTAAAATGAAATGTTAAAATAAAGTGATTAGATATACACTCCAATGCAGTCATAATTACAATGATTTCAAATAAGAATCAACCAAATATCCAAATTAAAAGTGCAATCATCTTTTTAAGATGTTTGGTTAGTATTTGGCTTGAATCTTAAAAAAAAAAATTACTGATCAAATAAAAAGCGATCATAAGTGAAATACGTAAATAGATTACATACATTAAATAAAAAGCGACCATAAGTGAAACACGTAAATAGATTACATACATAAGACGACCATATATTTTTGGTTCAAGAAAGGATAGACTCCTATATTTAAAACTAGCCTCCTATATTTAAAAGTGTTCAAGTACATTAGAAAGGATGTCGTCAAATGCCTAAGGGCATATTTGATCGAGATCCAAAGAAGAAGTGCCCATATCAATATGAATGATATTGTACAATTGGTTGTCCCCTTTCCAAACTGCTTCAGTTAAATCCTAGTCAAAGTCAAACGATCAACTTCCTACTCTTCCTGGTATCATAGAATCTTCTCCATTCGGAATTGTTGAGTGATCCTGTTGATCACCATCCTGCACTCCTGTGGGTAGAGAACTTGATCGACAATAAAAAAAAATCCAATAACCCAATCAACAATAATCCCCACACGTAATTAAAAAAACTAAAAATTCTCCACGTCATTGTAATGGAATTGCTTATTCTCAAAATCATTGTGTCAATGTAACATAATTGTCTATTCATACCCAATCGACAGTAATCCCCACACATAGTAAAAAAAACTAAAAAATCTCCACGTCATTGTAATGAAATTGCCTATTCTTAGAATCGTCGCGTCAATGTAACAAAATTTCATATTCATAGAACCTTATGTAGTAAAAAATCCCACGCACACTGAAAAACTAGAGGCACAATATATCTCAATGAATTATCATCATTAATAACTCAATTCGTCATTATCACACTAATCACACTAATGACCCTCAATAATGACTAATTTCCATGTTTTAACATGAAAGAATGTTAATTTGTTTAATTTTATCCTTTGATTTATGAGCACGAGGAATACTAGTACATTTGGGTCATTTTTCGACATCGTTCCAATGCCCATCCAATGGACTCTTGTCTGGATTTTGAAAAACCCAATTTCTAGTTATTACTCGAACCTCTTTTGTCGCACTCTCGATGGTGCCACGGTATGTCAAATATCTGACATACAAAGCTGCCACATGGCATTTGGTGGAGAGATTTTATGAAATAGATGTTCATCACAAATAATCGTTGTTGGGCCCTTCATTTTGTGGAAATGCTAAAGTTTTGCAGAAAGCACAACAACTCAACAAAAGACTTGAAGTGGTGGAAAACCGTTAGACAAGCATGAAGCTAACTGAAAAGTGTGCCAACAGTGAAAAAAAAACATCATGCGCCAACTAGATGAGCAGTGGCAAGAGCCAAGAGCCTTGAGTGCAAGTAAGGAAAGACAGTGGAATTAAGAATCCAAGAAGCACCCGAGGGAAAACTACAAATATGAAGCTATGTAATGGGGAAAGGGTTACAAGTATTACCACTATTGCCACAGGTTTATTATTATCACCACTATTATTGAGTTAGTCTCTAGAGCTATTGTAAAGGGTTCTTAAATGTTACTATGCTTGCACAGAAGCTTAGAGTCTGTAATGGGTATCTGGAAATAGATTCCACTGCATAAGTGATTTTATGATAGATACACTCTATATATGACTAGTTTTGAGATGCTGCTAATATAAGAGATTATTCGGGCCCTAAAATTTTGTTATATTGTGTATGAATCCATAATTTCTATGTTGCACAATTGCTTATGTCATGTATATTTTGCATTTACTCACTATCTATGAATTCTTTTTTGTGTATTGAAGTATGAATCTAAATATGGTAATGCTAAGCCTGATGATGCATTCTCTTTAACTCACCTCAACAGACACATATCTTGGATGCACTTCGAGTGAGATCTCCTTCCCTTGCGAAAGGTTGCAGATGCCAATGATCCTAGACTATAGTGGTACTTTTTGTTGGTAACCTCTAAGAACCCTAGTATTGATTTTGTGCCATAAATGGTTATGTTGTCGAGACCTAGCTTTAAAATGACTTTTTAGAGGATGCCTCATCATATATTTAAGTCTGATGTTGAGAATTGGTGGAAAGAAGGTGTGACAAGTTTATACAACAAAAACCTAAGTTACAACACAAAATATTTAGGGTTGTGAAGAGTGCTATCTTTTATTCAGAACCTGCGAGTGACTAGTACAAGATATTTTGGATTCGATTCCCTGAAGAGGTATTTCAATGGCTAGAGAGACTACAAGAAGTATCAGAATATAAAGATCGATTCAAGAGAAGATATAACTAGACCATTGAGCGTTTATAATCTCTTCACCGGTTAGATTGTCAAATATCTCATGTTGTGGATTTCTGGGTGCAGACTACCCTAGAAGGATATATTATTGATTTTTGTGTAGAGAACCACCAATCTTTCTTGAAATAAGAAGCCACATTTCAAGAAGGATCCAGAGGAAGATTTTTGCCAGAAATCCCTCTATGGATAAGATTTGGCTAGCGGAAGAAGGGATTCTACATGTTCCTTCAATTGAGATGACATCGTAAACCCCTATGTTCAGGGGGGGGGTGGGGGAGAGGTTATTTGTGGGAGGGTCATGAACCAATAAGGAAGGAGTTTCTAGATATGGGGGGCAACAAGAGAAGACCGCAAGAAATGAACGAGCTCTAAGGAGGCTTGCGGTTACTGAAAAGAGGTGGTGGAACTAGATGAGAAAGGTAATGAAGAGACCTGATCAATCGTGAAAGGAGATTGATTGTGATGGTAGTCGAAGAAAATAATTAAAGAAATTGTGAGAGTTGCAAAGACACGGAAGGCTAGCCAGTTGATGGTTGAAGGAGAAATTTGGTGAGAGAGGGGAATAGTCTGCAGGAAGCAGATAGGAGAAGGGAACCTTAGGATAAAAATATGAAGAAGTAAAGATAGATGCCACCACTGAAGAATAATTCACAGTCGAGACCTCAAAGGGAGCTACGAGAGAGTCAGAACCCACAACGCCAGAGAATGTTGAACTGCATCACAAGCTAGACGAAACCTTGCAAGAAAATGTGACCCCCCAGATCAAAGAACTTCACAATGTAGGAAAAGGCCCCAACCATGAGTCACCTATTCCCGGACGCCATCTAAAAAATTGGTAATCTCTACAATCAATTTTTTTGTAGTTTTTATCATTTCTAACCCTTCCAATACATCGCGTTCAAGTAGTAGTAGTAGTAGTAGCAGTGTGGAGAGTGTTTCAGTTATATCAAAATCAGGATCCTCAGGGTTCATATTGATAGGATTTCCTAGTCCATCGATGGTGCATCAATACGTGGTGTCTCTTACTTGGTACCCATATTTTTTTTGCAAATGGGATGATGACGTTGAGAAACATTGGTTTCTTTGTGAATCCATTTGGAGGTCTCATGAAACTTTAGACGCAAAGAAATTGGTTGAGCTCCAGACTACTTTGAGGGGTCAAGCTTTAAAATGGTATATGAAATCTATTGAGCTAGGGAATACTCAAGGGAATCCTTTCTATTTAACCCAAATGAAGTAGAAGTTTATCACATAATTTTTCTTACCTCAGTCAGAGAAACAAGCTCTCTCCGAGTTGTGGGAGATAAAACAAAGAGATGGTGAGTCTACATGGGAATATAACTAAACATTTAAGGATGTGATAGGGAAACTAGCAAAGCCTATCCATGAGGATCACTAGAGAGAATGATTTATTTAGGGGTTGTTACTGCTAACCCGAATCCCATTGATAAAGCAAAGAATAACTACTTTGGGGGAAGCGTTGGAACCATCCATGAAGATTGAGGCTATGACAGGCTATCATGTAAGCTTGTGAGTGATGAGACCACCTGAAGATCATAATATCACAAAAATGCAAGGACGTATCTCTGTGTTAACTGACAATATCCAAGAGTTGACCGTTCCTAGAGCAGGTCGACCACATGTATGGTGTATTGGTTATTATACCGAAGGTGATACAACAACTAAATTCCAAATATTGATGGGTTCAATACACCCCACTCACTCGATGATGCCTCCACCAGTAGGACCATCAAGAGGAATTTTGCAAGTCGCTACTGCAGTTCCATTTCACAAACCTGTTTAATACCATGCTTTTCCAAACCATCAAGGAGGCTAGAGGAATGAGTATTGTGAGATTTGTAGAAGTCATGGGCACTCTCCTAAGCACTTCCCTATGCTAAAAAAGTACACCTCTGTTCCAAATATAGTATATTGTGAATTTTGTGGGTCCCCTACTTATACTACCAACCAATGTAGATCTTTGGATGCTCTAGCCGACATATTGGATCGTTTCACATTCAGAGTCAATGAAACTCCTCAAGGGTTCGAAGAAGGTCATCAAGTTGGAGGAAAATTTAGAGAATGATGGACTAGAAGAAGGGGAACATACTACTGCTACAAATGTGATGAGAAAGGGAATATCACAATGGATTTTCCACTCCCAATAATACCATGGTGTTCCCACTATAGAAATAATACCCATTCCACCGAATATTTATCGATTTAGATTGCCAAGTGGGAAAACCATCTGAGGAAAAGAGGGGTCAATCTGATAAAGTCTAAACGTAAATCTATAGCTGAGGGAAAATATCTCAATATTAATATTATAACTAGAGGAGGAACTAAGACCGATGTCGATATTGAAATCCCTCATCAGATAAAAATCCAAAAGGAAGTACCTGAGAATACCAAGTATGAGACTATAAGGTAGAAAAGATTTTTCAAAGACATAGTGGAGTTGTTCATGCAACTGTCTAGTTATGCAATGGATGAAGTTGAAGAACCAATTTTGAAGCCAAATCCTCACCAACAAAGAGTCACTGGAGAATCACATACTCAAATGGAGCCCCTAGGTAAGTCACAAAAGGTTGTTGATCTATGGTTACCACTATTTTCTAACATTTTGAATGATGAATAACTTATAGGAAAATTGTGGAAAACACTCAAAAGGGCCTTGGGAATTGAAGGAATCTCAGAAGAGTCCATTTCTACTAACCTACCAACAAGTAATGCAAGTAGGATACAAAACAGGAAGAGGAGAACTGGGAGAGAATTATGGTTGAATGCTCACATTAATGACTATGAGATTAGGGACGTTATGCTGGACTGAGGTTCTGATGTCAATATATTTCCAAGGAAAACTTGGGAAGTGATGGGTAAGCGTAAAGTTGTATATTCCCCTATTAAGTTGCAGATGGAGAATCAATACTGCATTTATCTGATAGATAGACTGCAAAATGTTGAAGTAAATTTGGTTGGTTTCAAAATAGTGGCAAACTTTGAATTCATTGAAATAATGGGAGAAAAATATCCGTACCTAGATTTGTTAGGCATTAACTGGGCCTATGAGAGCTATGTTATAATAGATATTAAGAAATAAATTATGACCTTTGAATTTGAAGGAATGAAATTAACCAAACCTCTAGACCCATATCAAGGTCCATGGTATAGTGACCCAACATATGAGAATATGGAAAAATATTCTCTGGATCAACTCCACACTATGACTGCAGGAAAACGAGAATATTACATTAATCCCATTGCGGATGAACCCATAAGTTGGACAAGTATTCAGTTTGCGGATGAAGATTGTGAAGTTGCTTGGGACAACTAGAAACAAGGTAGGTATGAGAACTTTTCAAGGCATTGCACAATTGTCTGAGCAGTAAGGTGGATTGGAACAGAAATCAAGGAGTGTCCAACATATGATGGTACCTTGAATTTACAATTTTTTATCATTAATTTGGAGGGTGGGGTTTTGGCAAAACACATAATATCAACAATTGACATATCCTTGACATCTTCTCCAGCCAGGTGGTGGGCTGCTCATAAAGAAACTCTGTGTACTTGGGATGAAGTCAAGATCAGTATACAACATTGGTTCCTTCCACTAACACAAATACTGCAACTGAGACAATATCATTAGTAGAAGATTCAACTACTATCCTTTGATATATATGATGGTAAGTCCCCAGTTGCAAAGATTGATCATTATTTACAAGTGTGGAAGGATACACAACTCCCATCCTCTCTGTGGACACTGGAAAAATCACTTCCTTCATTCTCTGGGAACAATTCCCAAAGATTGGTACATGCACAAGAAAAAAAGAAGACAAATAGTATGCTAGAAGACATTTTAGAATCCGTTCTTCCATGATTTCTTGTTCTCTGGTAAGACTCCCAAAATCACAGTTGTGCTCCAACAAATTAAGAAGATATTGTTTAGTACTGAGGTTAGGCCTAAATATCCACTTACAATTTTATATGAGAATGAACAATTGCTTGAATATAGATTATATCCATCCCCTATGAGAGTACCCATGGCTTGTGGTAAAGTTGATAAAGACCCTGAAGATCTGGAGGACTTGGAGGAACTCAGACATTTAACCTTCTAGGAATCCACCAAAATAAGAAAAGTCAAGGATACCATATCAAGTGATATCATCAGCTCCTACACTCAACCTTTGCGGTTGTGGAAAGTAAACATAGAGAGTGAAGAACATCCTAAGATGGAATCTATAGGTGACTATTGGGATGGACAAACTATGATAGAGATACAAGCTCTATTGTGAGAGTATGAATATATGTTTCCTAAGATATTTTCAAAGTTGAAAGGGATTAAAGGATATTTAGGAGAAATGAATATTCACTTAAAACCTGAGGCTAATCCAGTTAAACACGGACTGTATCATTTAATCAATGAGTCAAGGAAAAGGTTAAGAAGGATATATATTGAATGTTAGCAGCTGGGATAATATTCCCTCTGGATAATTTTGAGTGTATCAGTCCTATTGTAATCTAGAGAAAGAAGGGTATTGATGATATAAGAGTCTATGTGGATTAAAGGAGTTTGAACTCACCTTGTGTACACAACCCTTTAGTGATGAAGTCATTGATCCAGTAGTGGGTACTGACGCCTATTCTTTTACAGATGGATTCTCAGGCTACCATCAGGTTAGAATTGTGGAAGAGGATAAGAGAAAGACTAACTTTACTACAAAATGGGGTTATTTTTCTTATAATGTTATTCCCTTCGGGCTGAAGAACACTCCAACTATTTTCTCTTGCATAGTTATTGCTGCATTCTGTGACTTTATTCATAAATTTATTGAACTGTATATGGACGACTGGAACATGTATAACCTATTGAAGGAGCACATAGGTCTAATTTGCTTGATGTTTGATCATTGTAGACAACTAGATATTTATTTAAACCTGAATAAGTGTATTTTTTGTGTCTTATTGGGAAATTTGCTAGGACATATAATATGTAGGGAATGAATCTTGGTTGATCCTTCAAAGGTTTTTGTGATACTAAATATGCCTCCACCTATGAGTGCTAAATAGTTTTGGTCAAAATTAGACCACACTGGACACTACAACAGATTTATTAGGAAATATGCAAGCATCACTGCCCCATTGGAGTAATTGATGAAGAAAATTTAAAAAAAAATTAAGTATTGCACCTATTCTGGTATACCCAAATTGGCAAGTGGAATTCCATGTAGACATTGATGCATTTAGAATTTCTTTGGGTTCAATCCTTGCACAACCTAGTGAAGGAACCTAGATCATCCAATCTACTTTTCTAGAAGGAAGATTTCTCAAGCCGAGCGCAACTATACTACCACCGAAAGGGAAGGTTTGGAAATGGTTTATTCTTTGCAAAATTTTAGACATTATTTGTTAGGAAGCCATTTTAAATTCTTTTCTTATCATTCCACTCTAAAATATCTGGTTAATAAGCCTTTATTAGAAGGTACAATTTGTAGATGGTTGTTGTTGTTTCAAGAGTTATCCTTCGAAGTCAATTGTTAATCTAGGAAAATTAAATGTTGGCCTTGATCATATCTCTCGATTAGAATCAAGGAAGAGTGGCAGAGCTATTTATGATCAGCTCCTTGATGTAGATCTCTTTAAGATTGAGGCTATTCCCAATTACCTTTCAGACATTGCCTTGTTTCTCATTACTTGTACTATGCCTGATGGGTATTCCACAACCCATAAGAGGCATCTGGCGGTCCATGTTGTTGATTATCAATTGATCACACACAAGTTGTATAAATTGGGATTGGAAAACATCCATCGAATATCTATACTTGATCATGAGAGGCCAAAAATCTTGTGGGAATGCCACTGCGGAGTTGCGAGAGGAAATTTCAGAGGAAAAGAGACTGCCCTTGAAATATTACAAGCAGGATTATGGTGGTCGACTATCTTCAAATATGCCAAATATTATGCCAGGGTTTATGATGTTTGTTAGAGGGATGGTAAACCATCACACATGGATGATTTTCCCCTACATCATATTCGATATCTTCAAGCATTTGAGAAATGGGTAGTTCATTTCATAGGACTGATCAATCCACCAACCAAGCACTCAAAAGATAGGTATATTATCACAGCTACCAACTTTATTACCCACTGGGCCGAAGAGGAACCAGTTCATGGTTGTTCTACAAATAAAGCAACTAGGTTTATTTTTGAGAACATCATCACTAGGTTTAGGTGTCCTTGGAGTTTGACTAGTTATCAAGGTGCACATTTCATCAGTGAGATTGTATCCACTCTCACCTGTGAATTCCTAATCCAACATCACAAAATTAGCCCGTATCATCCACAAGAAAATGGTACATTTGAAGCCTCTAACAAGATTTTGGAGAGAGGATTAACCAAAGTATGTTGTGCAAATATGGATGACTGGGATGACAGGGTTCAAACAATGTTATGGGATTACAGGACTACCACAAAGAAATGGCACAAAATAATCCACTCCAACTATTTTATGGCAGAGAAGTAGTCGTCCCCACCAAATTCATCACTTTGATCTTATATATTTCACATCTCACTCACATGATAGATGATGAATCAGTTGTGTAATGGATCATAGAGTTGTTGGCATTGGATGAAGCCCAATTTTTGGCATATTTTCATTAAACAGTGGAGAAGGATCGATGGAAATCTTGACATGATAGGCACATTAATACCAAGACGTTTAAGCAGGCTGATCAAATTTTTTTATATGATAGTAAGTATAAAAAACATCCAGGGAAACTACAAATGCATTGGCTTAGACCTTTTATAGTCACGGAAATTCGTGAATCTGGAGCCTTCAGAATTGCACAACTTGATGGTATTCTTCATCTAGGATGGGTGAATGACGCATGCCTAAAGCCCTATATTTATTCTTAATAAGATAAATTTCACAACGCTCCTATCACCGAGAGTGAATTCGGTAGGTAGGATTTCAATTATTTTTTTCTTTCCCTTTTATGTCAATAAAATAGTGACATGTCCAATTCTCACTTGTCATAGAGTCCAATTGTCATTTTCAATTTGTGTAGCCTGGATATCACCTTTATGGTCGGGGAGGTCCAAATAAAATCTTTTCGTATTTAGTAACTTGAGATTTTGAAGTTTGTGCTTTGTCAATGTCACTTCATTCGTTAACTACTGTTGGTACCTTTTTGGTCACTGTCCTATCATTAATCGTCAGAGTCACTTAATGTTAGGGACGTAACCCATCAAGTAGATACAATAATATATTTTCCATGTAATAAAGGACGACATTAGTTAGTAATGCCTATTTAATAATGGTGAACAAGTCAATGTAAGAAGACCTAATAGAAGCTTCTGCTTCTAGAAATATCTTCCTCTAGAATCTTCTTTAAAAGATATAATTAGTATAAATAAGAGTAGGAGGCATGTTAAATATTGTCTTGAGAATTATTGTAATAGATCTCTGCTTTTCTAGAGGTTTCCCCCTCGAACAGTTAAGTGAACATTGCTTTCTTTGGATAAAGGTATTATTTATGGTATTTCTCTCTCAATATTTAGTTGTTCCATTGATATCTATTGAATATTCCTATTTATGCATATTATATTACATCCAGTACTTTACAAGTGGTATTAGAGAATTTTCCTTGGCAGGAATTGTGGGTAAATGTTTTTTCCATGGTAGAGATGTGTAGTGCTGGCATCTTTAAAGTATATAGATATGTCATTCAACAGGTAAAACTGCGGTGGGGAAGAATACATGCAGGTGATACAGATGGTTTCACGGGGTTGCCTAGAAACCAAAAGTTTCATCCTTGTTGGAAACCTCTGTAGCCCCTATTGGTACCCCTCGAGTAGTACCATATCAGACAAAATCCGTACACAACCATCACTCCCATGCATGACAGATATATAGGGAGTCCTCTAGGTCTCCTAAAACCAACCCTAGATCAACTGATTGGCCTCCTGACTACTATAGTGCCACTGAGAACAACACTCAGGAAGATACTCTCTAGTACCTGGGTAATTAGGTAGTACGACTAAGGGTATAGTCGAGCCTCCTTAGTTGGTGCCCTGAGATATTGGGCCAAGTACTACTATTCGACCTTTTTGTATTTAAAAGAATTTCAAGTTAAAATGGAACAATAAATCTCTGTACTAATAATCGAATAATTTTTTTTTCACAATCTAATGTCAATCTCCATTAAAATCAGTGTTAACATCAACAACTAAACTAATTTATTTAATACTAGAATTAACATTAAGATCAGTCACAAAATTAAAATTTAAAAATGAAATGTTAAAATAAGGTGATTAGATATACACTCCAATGCTAGTCATAATTACAATGATTTCAAATAATGATCAACCAAATATCAAAATAAAAAGTGCAATCATCTTTTTAAGATTTTTGGTTAAGTATTTGGCTTGAACCTTTAAAAAAAAACTACCAATCAAATAAAAAGTGACCATAAGTGAAACACGTAAATAGATTACACACATATACATAACATGACCATATTCTTTTGGTTCAAGAAAGGATAGACTCCTATATTTAAAACTAGCCTCCTATATTTATATTTAAAAGTGTTCAAGTACATTAGAATGGACGTCCTCAAATGCAGAAGGGAATATTTGATCGAGATCGAGAGAAGAAATGCCCATATCGATAAGAATGATATTGTACAATTGGTTGTCCCCTTTCCAAATGGCTTTAGTTAAATCCAAGTCAAAGTCAAACGATCGACTTCCTACTCTTCCTGGTATCTTCTCCATTCAGAATTGTTGAGTGATCATGTTGATCACCATCGTGCACTCCTATGGGTAGAGAATTTGATCGACAATAAAAATGAATTCCAATAACCCAATCGAAAATAATCCCCACACGTAATTAAAAAAATTAAAAAATCTCAACGTCATTGTAATGGAATTGCTTATTCTCAAAATCATTGTCTCAATGCAACATAATTTCCTTTTCATACCCAATCGACACTAATCCCCACACATAGTAAAAAAAACTAAAAAATCTCCACGTCATTGTAATGAAATTGCCTATTCTTAAAATCGTCGCGTCAATGTAACAAAATTTCCTATTCATAGAACCTTATGTAGTAAAAAACACCACGCGCAGTTAAAAACTAGAGGAACAATATATCTCAATGAATTATCATCGTTAATAACTCAATTTGTCATTATCACACTAATCACACTAATGACCCCCAATAATGACTAATTGCCATGTTTTGACATGAAAGAAAGTTAATTTGCTTAATTTTATCCTTTGATTTATGAGCATGAGGAACACTAGTACATTTGGGTCATTTTTCGACGTCGTTCCAATGCCCATCTAATGGACTCTTGTCTAGATTTTGACAAACCCAATTTCTAGTTATTAGTCGAACCCCTTTTTCCACACTCTCCATGGTGCCATAGTATGTTGAATATCTGACATACAAAGTTTCCACGTGGAATTTGGTGGAGAGATTTTATAAAATAGATTTTTATCACAAATAATCGTTGTTGGCCCCTCCATTTTTTTGAAATGCTAAAGTTTTGCAGAAAGCTCAACAGCTCAACAAAAGACTTGAAGTGGTGGAAAACAGTTAGACAAGAAGGAAGCTAACTGAAAAGTGTTCCAGCAGTGAAAAAAAACAACAACATCATGCATCAACTGGATGAGCAGTGGCAAGAGCCAAGAGCCTTGAGTGCATGTAAGGAAAGACAACGAAATTAAGAATAAAAGAAGCACCCGAGGGAAAACTACAAATATGAAGCTATGTAATGGAGAAAGGGTTACAAGTATTACCACTATTACCACAGGTTTATTATTATCACCACTATTATTGAGTTAGTCTCTAGAGATATTGTAAAGGGTCCTTGAATGCTAATATGCTTGCGCAAAATCTTAGAATCTGTAATGGGTATCTGGGAATAGATTCCACTACATAAGCGATTTTATGAGAGATGCACTCTATATATGACTAGTTTTGAGATGCTACTAATATAAGATATTATTCGGGCCCTGAAATTTTGTTATATTGTGTATGAATCCATAATTTCTATGTTGCATAATTGCTTCTGTCATGTATATTTTGCATTTACTCACTATCTATGAATGTCTTTTTGTGTATTGAAGTATGAATCTAAATATGGTAATGCTAAACCCGATGATGCATTCTCTTTAACTCACTTCAACACACACACACACACATCTTGGATGCACTTCGAGTGACATATCCTTCCCTTGCAAAAGGTTGCATATGCCAGTGCTCGTAGACTATAGTGGTACTTTTTTTTGGTAACCTCTGAGAACCCTAGTATTGATTTTGCACCAAAAAATGGTTATGTTGCCGGGACCCAGCTTTAAAGTGAGATTTTAGAGGACGTATCATCATATCTTTAAGTTTGATGTTGAGAATTGGTGGAAAAGAAGGTGAGACGAGTTTATACAACAAGAAGCTAAGTTACGACACAAAATATTTAGGGTTGTGAAAAGCGCTATCTTTTATTTGGAACCTGCGAGTGACTAGTACGAGATATTTTGGATTTGATTCCCTAACGAGGTATTTCAGTGGCTAGAGATACTACAAGAAGCATCTGAATATAAATATTGAGTCAAGAGAAGATATAACTAGACCGTTGAGCATTTAGAAGCTCTTCACTAGTTAGATCATCAAATATTTCGTGTTGTCGATTTTTGGGTGTAGACTACCCTGGAAGGATATATTATCGATTTTTGTGCAGAGAACCACCAATATTTCTCGAAATAAGAAGCCATATTTCAAGAAGGATCCAAAGGAACATTTTTGTCGGAAATCCCTCTATGGATCAATATTTGGCTAGCGGAAGAAGGGATTCTACATGTTCCTTCAGTTGAGATGACATCGTAAACCCCTACAGTCAAGGGGGATTATTTGTGGGAGGGTCATGAACCAATAAGGAAGGAGTTTCTAGATATAGGGGGCAACAAGAGAAGACCGCAAGAAATGATTGAGCTCTAAGGAGGCTTGTGGCTACTGAAAAGAGGTGGTGGAACTAGATGAGAAAGGTAATGAAGAGACCCGATCAATCATGAAAGGAGATTGATTGTGATGGTAGTCGAAGAAAATAATTAGAGAAATTGTGAGAGTTACAAAGACACGGAAGGCTGGGTAGTTTATGGTTGAAGGAGAAATTTGGGTACAGAGGTGAATATTCTGCAGGAAGAAGATAGGAGAAGGGAACCTTAGGAGAAAAATATGAATAAGTAGAGATATATTCCACCACTGAAGAATAATTCTCAGTCGAGACCTCAGAGGGAGCTGCGGGAGAGTCAGAACCCACAACGCCAGAGAATGTCGGACTGCATCACAAGGTAGACGAAACCTTGCAAGAAAATGTGACCCCCCAGATCAAAGAAATTCGCTCTGTAGGAAAAGGCCCCAGCCCTAAGTCACCTATTCCCCCAATGCCATCTAAAAATTTGGTAATCTCTACAATCAATGTTTATGTAGTTTTTATCATTTCTAACCCTTCCAATACATCCAGTTCAAGTAGTAGTAGTCATAGTAGTAGAAATGTGGTGAGTGTTTCAGTTATATAAAAACCAGGACCCTTGGGGTTCATATTGATAGGATCTCCAAGTCCATTGATGGTGCATCAACACATGGTGTCTCTTACTCGGTACCCATAGTTTTTTTGTAAATGGGATGATGACGTTGAGAAACACTGGTTTCTTTGTGAATCCATTTGGAGGTCTCATCGAACTTTAGACGCAAACAAATTAGTTGAGTTCCAGACTACTTAGAGGGGTCGATCTTTAAAATGGTATACAAAATCTATTGAGCTAGGGAATACTCAAGGGAATCCTTTCTATTTAACCCAAGTGAAGTAGAAATTTATCGCATAATTTTTCTTACCTCAATCAGAGAAACACCCTCTCTCCGAGTTGTGGGAGATAAAACAAAGAGATGGCAAGTCTGTATCGGAATATAACTAAATATTTAAGGATGCGATAGGGAAACTAGCAAACCCTATCCATGAGGATCACTAGAGAGAATGGTTTATTTAGGGGTTGCTACTACTAACCGAAATCCCATTGACCAAGCAAAGAGCAACTACTTTGGGGGAAGCATTGGAACAAGTCATGAAGATTGAGGCTATGACAGGCTATCCTGTAAGTTTGTGAGTGATGAGACCACATGAAGATCATAATATCACACAAATGCAAGGACAAATATCTGTGTTAAATCTTAACTGACAATATCCAAGAGTTGACCCTTCCTAGAGCAGGTCAACCACATGTATGGTGTACTGGCTATTATACCGAAGGTCATACAACAACTAAATTCCCAATATTGATGGGTTCAGTACCCCCGACTCACCCGATGACTCCTCCACCAGTAGGACCATCAAGAGGAGTTGTGAAGTCGTTATTCCAGTGCCATTTCACAACCCTATTCAATGCCATGCTTTTCCAAACCATCAAGGAGGCTAGAGAAATGAGTATTGCGAGATTTGTAGAAGTCATGGGCACTCTCCTAAGGACTTCCCTATTCTAAAAAAGTACACCTCTATTCCAAATATTTGTGAATTTTGTGGGTCCCCTACTTATACTACCAACCAATGTAGAGCTTTGGATGCTCTAGCCAATAGATTGGATCGTTTCGAATTCAGAGTCAACGAAACTCCTCAAGGGTTCGAGGAAGGTCATCGAGTTGGAGGAAACTTTAGAGGATGATGGACTAGAAGAATGGGAACATACTACTACTACAAATGTGATGAGCAAGGGAATATCGCAATGGATTTTCTACTCCAAAGAAGACCATGGTGTTCCCACTATAGAAATAATACCCATTCCACCGAATATTTCTCGATTTAGATTGTCAAGTGGGAAGACCATCTTAGGAAAAGAGGGGCCAATCTAATAAATTCTGAACCTAAATCTATAGATGACGGAAAATATCTTAATATTAATATTATAACTAGAGGAGGAACTAAGACCGATGTCGATATTGAAATTCCTCATCAGATAAAAATCCAAAAGGAAGTACCTAAGAATACCAAGTATGAGACTGTAAGGTAGAAGGAATTTTTCAAAGACGCAGTGGAGATGTTCATGCAACCGTCTAGTTATGTAATGGATGAAGTTGAAGAACCAATTTTGAAGCCAAAACCTCACCAACCAAGACTCACTGGAGAATCACCTACTCAAATGGATCCCCTAGGTATGTCACAAAAGGTTGTTGATCTATGGTTACAACTATTTTCTGACATTTTGGATGATGAATGACTTATTGGAAAATTGTGGAAAACACTTGACAAAGGGGCCTTGGGAATCGAAGGAATCTTGAAAGAGTCCATTGCTACTAACCTACCAACAATTAATGCAAGTAGGATACAAAAAAGGAAGAGGAGAACTGGGAGAGAACTATGGTTGAATGCTCACATTAATAACTATGAGATCAGGGATGTTATGCTAGACTGAGGTTCTAATGTCAATATATTTCCAAGGAAAACTTGGGAAGTGATGGGTAAGTGTAAAGTTGTATATTCCCCTATTCAATTGCAGATGGAGAATCAATACTGCATTTATTTGATAGATAGACTGCAAAATGTTGAAGTGAATTTGGTTGGTGTCAAAATAGTGGCAGGCTTTGAATTCATTGAAAGAATGGGAGAAAAATATCCGTACCTAGCTTTATTAGGCATTGACTGGGCCTATGAGAGCTATGCTATAATAAATATTAAGAAATAAATTATGACCTTTGAATTTGATGGCATGAAATTTACCCAACCTTTAGACCCATATCAAGGTCCATGGTATAGTGACCCAACATATGAGAATATGGAGCAAGATTCTTTGGATCAACTCTACACTATGACTGCAGAAAAACGAGAATATTACATTAATGCCATTGCAGATGGATCCATAAGTTGGAAAAGTATTCAGTTTGCAGATGAAGATGATGAAGTTTCTTGGGACAACTGGAAACAAGGTAGGTATGACAACTTTTCAGGGCATTGCACAATTGTCCGAGAAGTAAGGTGGATTGGAACGAAGATCAAGGAGTGTCAAACATATGATGGTACCTTGAATTTACAAAGTTTTATCATTAATTTGGAGGGTGGGGTTGTGGAAAAACACATAATATCAACACTTGACCTATCCTTGAAATCTTCTCCAGCCAGGTGGTGGGATGCTCACAAAGAAAAGCTGTCTACTTGGGATGAAGTCAAGATCACTATACAACATTGGTTCCTTACACTAACACAAATACTTCAGCTGAGACAAGATAAAAAGTAGAAGATTCAACTACTATCCTTTTATATATATGATGGTAAGTCCCCAGTTTCACACATTGATCATTATTTACAAGTGTGGAAGGATACACAACTCCCATCCTCTCTGTGGACAAATAACTTCTTTCATTCTCTAGGAACAATTCCCAAAGCTTGGTACATGCACAAGAAAAAAAGAAGACAAATAGTATGCTAGAAGACATTTTAGAATCCATTCTTCCATGATTTCTTGTTCTCTAGTAAGAGTCCCAAAATCACAGTTGTGCTCCAACAAATTAAGAAGATATTGTTTAGTATTGAGGTTAGGCCTAAATATTCACTTACAGTTTTCTATGAGCATGAACACTTACTTGAATATAGATTATATCCATCCCCTATGATAGTACCCATGGCTTTAGATAAAGCTGATAAAGACCCTGAAGATCTGGAGGACATGGAGGAACTCAAACATTTAACCTTCTAGGAATCCTCCAGAATAAGAGAAGTCAATGATACCATATCAGGTGATATCATCAGCTCCTACACTCAACCTTTACGGTTGTGGAAAGTAAACATAGGGAGTGAAGAACATCCGAAGATGGAATCTATAGGCGACTATTGGGATGGACAAACTATGATAGAGATACAAGCTCTATTGTGAGAGTATGAATATCTGTTTCCTAAGATATTTTCAAAGTTGAAAGGGATTAAGGGATATTTAGGAGAAATGAATATTCACTTAAAACCTGAGGCTAATCCAGTTAAACACGGACTATATCGTTTAATGCGTGAGTCAAGGAAAAGGTTAAGAAGGAGATATATTGAATGTTAGCAGCTGTGATAATATTCCCTGTGGATAATTCTGAGTGGATCAGTCCTATTGTAATCTAGAGCAGGAAGGGTATTGATGATATAAGAGTCTATGTGGATTAAAGGAGTTTGAACTCACCTTGTGTACGCAACCCTTTATGATGAAGTCATTGATCAAGTAGTGAGTATTGACTCCTATTATTTTACAGATGGATTCTCAGGCTACCACCAGGTTAGAATTGTGGAAGAGGATAAGAGAAAGACTACCTTTACTACAAAATGACATTATTTTGCTTATAATGTTATTCCCTTTGGGCTGAAGAACACTCCAACTATTTTCTCTTGCATAGTTATTACTGCATTCTGTGACTTTATTCATAAATTTCTTTAACTGTATATGGACGAGGCCATTTTAAATTCTTTACTTATCATTCCACTCTAAAATATCTGGTTAGTAAGACTTTGTTAGAAGGTATAATTTGCAGATGGTTGTTTTTGTTTCAAGAGTTATCCTTCGAAGTCATTGTCAATCCAGAAAAATTATATGTTGGCCCTGATCATATCTCTCGATTAGAATCAAGGAAGAGTGGAAGAGCTATTTATGATCATCTCCTTGATGCATATCTCTTTAAGATTGAGGCTATTTATGATCAGCTCCTTGTTGCATATCTCTTTATGATTGACAATATAAAAAAAAATCCAATAACCCAATCAACAATAATCCCCACACGTAATTAAAAAAACTAAAAAATCTCCACGTCATTGTAATGGAATTGCTTATTCTCAAAATCATTGTGTCAATGAAACATAATTTCTTATTCATACCCAATCGACACTAATCCCCACACGTAGTAAAAAAAAACTAAAAAATCTCCACATCATTGTAATGAAATTGCCTATTCTTAGAATCATCACGTCAATGTAACAAAATTTCCTATTCACACAACTTTATGTAGTAAAAAAACCCACACACAGTTAAAAACTAGAGGCACAATATATCTCAATGAATTATCATCACTAATAACTCAATTTGTCATTATCACACTAATCACACTAAATTAATGACCCCCAATAATGACTAATTGCCATGTTTTGACATGAAAGAAAGTTAATTTGTTTAATTTTATCATTTGATTTATGAGCACGAGGAACACTAGTACATTTGGGTCATTTTCCGACGTCGTTCCAATGCCCATCCAATGGACTCTTGTTTGGATTTTGACAAACCCAATTTCTAGTTATTCGTCGAACCCCTTTCGTCGCACTCTCCATGGTGCCATAGTATGTCGAATATCTGACATACAAAGTTGCCACGTGGAATTTGGTGGAGAGATTTTATGAAATAGATGTTCATCACAAATAATCGTTGTTGGGCCCTCCATTTTGTGGAAATGCTAAAGTTTTGCAGAAAGCTCAACAACTCAACAAAATACTTGAAGTGGTGGAAAATAGTTAGACAAACAGGAAGCTAACTGAAAAGTGTGCCAGCGGTGAAAACAAACAACAACATCATGCATCAATTGGATGAGCAGTGGCAAAAGCCAAGAGCCTCAAGTGAATTCAAGGAAAGACAACGGAATTAAGAATACAAGAAGCACCTGAGGGAAAACTACAATATGAAGCTATGTAATGGGTAAAGGGTTACAAGTATTACCACTATTACCATAGGTTTATAATTATCACCACCATTATTGAGTTAGTCTCTAGAGATATTGTAAAGGGTTCTTGAATGTTACTATGCTTGTGCAAAAGATTAGAGTCTCTAATGGGTATCTGGGAATAGATTCCGCTGCATAAGCGATTTTATGAGAGATGCACTCTATATAAGACTAGTTTTGAGATGCTACTAATATAAGAGATTATTCGGGCCCTAAAATTTTGTTATATTATGTATGAATCCATAATTTCTATGTTGCACAATTGCTTCTGTCATGTATATTTTGCTTTTACTCACTATCTATGAATGCCATTTTGTGTATTGAAGTATGAATCTAAATATGGTAATGCTAAACTCGATGATGCATTCTCTTTAACTCACTTCAAAACACACACATCTTGGATGCACTTCGAGTGAGATCTCCTTCCCTTGCGAAAGGTTGCATATGCCAGTGCTCGTAGACTATAGTGGTACTTTTTTTTGGTAACCTCTGAGAACCCTAGTATCGATTTTGCACCAACAAATGGTTCTGTTGCTAGGACCCAGCTTTAAAGTGAGTTTTTAGAATACGTCTCATCATATCTTTAAGTCTGACGTTGAGAATTGGTGGGAAAGAAGGTGTGACGAGTTTATACAACAAGAAGCTAAGTTACGACACAAAAGCTTTAGGGTTTTGAAAAGCTTTATCTTTTATTTGGAACCAGCGAGAGACTAGTATGAGATATTTTGGATTTGATTCTCTGAAGAGGTATTTCAGTGGCTAGAGATACTACAAGAAGCATCTGAATATAAAGATTGAGTCAATAAAAGATATAACTAGACCATTGAGCATTTAGAAGCTCTTCACCGGTTAGATCATCAAATATCTCATGTTGTGGATTTTTGGGTGCAGTCTACCCTGGAAGGATATATTATCGAGTTTTGTGTAGAGAACCACAAATATTTCTCAAAATAAGAAGCCATATTTCAAGAAGGATCCAGAGGAGTATTTTTGTCGGAAATACCTCTATGGATCAAGATTTGGCTAGCGAAAGAAGGGATTCTACATGTTCCTTCAATTGAGATGACATCGTAAATCCCTACAGCTGGGGGGGAGGTTATTTGTGGGAGGTTCATGAAACAATAAGGAAGGAGTTTCTAGATATGGGGGGCAACAAGAGAACACCACAAGAAATGAACGAGCTTTAAGGAGGCTTGCGGTTACTGAAAATAGGTGGTGGAACTAGATGAGAAAGGTAATGAAGAGACCCAATCAATCGTGAAAGGAGATTTATTGTGATGTTAGTCGAAGAAAATAACTAGAGAAATTGTGAGAGTTGCAAAGACACGAAAGGCTGGGAAGTTGATGGTTGAAGGAGAAATTTGGTGAGAGAGGTGAATATTCTGTAGGAAGCAGACAGGATAAGGGAACCTTAGGAAAAAAAGATGAATAAGTAAAGATATAGTCCACCACTGAAGAAGAATTCTCAGTCGAGACCTCAGAGGGAGCTGTGAGAGAGTCATAAACCACAACGCCATAGAATGTCGAACTGCATCACAAGGTAGATGAAACCTTGCAAGAAAATGTGACCCCCCATATCAAAGAACTTTTCTCTGTAGGAAAACGCCCCAACCCTGAGTCACCTATTCCCCCGATGCCATCTAAAAATTTGGTAATCTCTACAATCAATGTTTATTTAGTTTTTATCATTTCTAACCCTTCTAATACATCAAGTTCAAGTGGTAGTAGTAGTAGTAGTAGAAATGTGACGAGTGTTTCAGTTATATCAAAACCAAGACCCTTGGGGTTCATATTGATAGGATCTCCAAGTTCATCGATGGTGCATCAACACGTGGTGTCTCTTACTTGGTACCCATAGTTTTTTTATAAATGGGATGATGACGTTGAGAAACATTGGTTTCTTTGTGAATCCATTTGGGGGTCTCATCGAACTTTAGACGCAAAAACATTCGTTGAGTTCCAGACTACTTAGAGGGGTGAAGCTTTACAATCGTATAAGAAATCTATTTATCTAGGGAATACTCAAGGGAAGCCTTTCTATTTAACCCAAGTGAAGTAGACGTTTATCGCATAATGTTTCTTACCTCAGTTAGAGAAACAAGATCTCTCCGAGTTGTGGGAGATAAAACAAAGAGATGGTGAGTCTGTATGGGAATATAACTAAATATTTAAGGATGTGATAGGGAAACTAGCAAACCCTATCCATGAGGATCACCAGAGAGAATGGTTTATTTAGGTGTTGTTACTGCTAACCCAAATCCCATTGACCAAGCAAAGAATAACTACTTTGGAGGAAGCGTTGGAACAAGCCATGAATATTGAGGCTATGACATGCTATCATGTAAGCTTGCGAGTGATGAGGCCACCTGAAGATCATAATATCACACAAATGCAAGGACAAATCTCTTTGTTAAAAATTAACTGACAAGATCCAAAAGTTGACCCTTCCTAGAGAAGGTCAACCACGTGTATGGTGTACTGGCTATTATAACCCAAGGTCATACAACAACTAAATTCCCAATATTGATGGGTTCGGTACCCCCCACTCACCCAATGACTCCTCCACCAGTAGTACCATCAAGAGGAGTTGTGCAAGTCGCTATTGTAGTGTCATTTCACAACCCTGTTCAATACCATGCTTTTCCAAACCATCAAGGAGGCTAGCGAAATGAGTATTGTGAGATTTGCAGAAGTCATGGGCACTCTCCTAAGAACTTCCCTATTCTAAAAAGTACACCTTTGTTTCGAATATAGTATATTGTGAATTTTGTGGGTCCCCTACTTATGCTACCAACCAATGTAGAGCTTTGGATGCTCTAGCCAACAGATTGGATCGTTTCGAATTCAGAGTCAACGAAATGCCTCAAGGGTTCGAGGGAGGTCATCAAGTTGGAGGAAAATTTAGAGGATGATGGACTAGAAGAAGGGGAACATACTACTGCTACATATGTGATGAGAAAGGGAATATCACAATGGATTTTCCACTCCCAAGAAGACCATGGTGTTCCCACTATAGAAATAATACCCATTCCACCGAACATTTCTCGATTTAGATTGCCAAGCGGGAAGACCATATGAGGAAAAGAGGGGCCAATCTGATAAATTTTGAACCTAAATCTATAGCTGAGGGTAAATAGCTCAATATTTATATTATAACTAGAGGAGGAAATAAGATCGATGTCGATATTGAAAGTCCTCATCAGATAAAAATCCAAAAGGAAGAACCAATTTTGAAACCAAATCCTCACCAACCAAGAGTCACTGGAGAATCACCTACTCAGATGGAGCCCCTAGGTATGTCACAAAAGGTTGTTGATCTATGGTTACAACTATTTTCTGACATTGTTTTGTTGATGTATATCAAACATGAATATGTCTTGATGTATATCAAGGATCTGATTGAGAAAATCCCATCAACCGTCTTGTTATGATGTCAAATTGTGGTTCCACTTGTAACAATAATACTCGGGTTATGTTGGGGGGAAATTTTGAGCATACTAAAGGTGATACATTAATGATAGATGAATGTGCGGTCGCTGAAACTCTAAATCGTCCAATCGAGTTGACGTTTTTTTACAAATATAATTGGTTAATTCTTTTAGATTTTTATTTGTGTAAGTACGAATATTTTTGAGGGAATTGTTGAGTGATCCTATTGATCACCATCTTTCACTCTATGGGTATAGAACTTCATCGACAATAAAAAAAAAATCCAATAACCCAATCGACAATAATTCCCACAAGTAATTAAAAAAACTAAAAAATTTACTCGTCATTGTAATGGAATTGATTATTCTCAAAGTCATTGTGTCAATGTAACATAATTGCCTATTCATACCCAATAGATAGTAATCCCCACATGTAGTAAAAAAAATAAAAAAAATCTCCACGTCATTGTAATGAAATTGCCTATTCTTAGAATCGTCGCGTTAATGTAACAAAATTTCCTATTCATAGAACCTTAAACCTTATGTAGTAAAAAAACCCACGCACAGTTAAAAACTAGAGGCACAATATAGAATGAATTATCATCATTAATAACTCAATTCGGCAATATCACACTAATCACACTAATGACCCCCAATAATGACTAATTGCCATGTTTTGACACGAAAGAAAGTTAATTTGTTTAATTTTATTCTTTGATTTATGAGCACGAGGAACACTAGTACATTTGGGTAATTTTTCGATGTTGTTCCAATGCCCAACCAATAGACTCTTGTCTAGATTTTGACAAACCCAATTTCTAGTTATTAGTCGAACCCCTTTTGTCGCACTCTTGATGGTGCCACAATATATCGGATATTTGACATACAAAGATGCCACGTGGCATTTGGTGGAGAGATTTTATGAAATAGATGTTCGTCACAAATAATCATTGTTGGGCCCTCCATTTTGTGAAGTGTCCATTTTGTGGAAATGCTAAAGTTTTGCAGAAAGTACAAAAACTCAACAAAAGAATTGGCGTGGTGGAAAACAGTTAGACAAAAAGGAAGCTAACTGAAAAGTGTGCCAGCAGTGAAAACAAACCAAAACATCATGCGCCATTGGATGAGTAGTGGCAAGAGCCAAGAGCCTCGAGTGCATGTAAGGAAAGACAACAGAATTAAGAATCCAAGAAGCACCTGAGGGAAAACTACAAATATGAAGCTATGTAATGGGGAAAGGGTTACAAGTATTATCACTATTGCCACAAGTTTATTATTATCACCACTNTACTTGACAGCCAGGTGGGGAAAGGGTTACAAGTATTATCACTATTGCCACAAGTTTATTATTATCACCACTATTATTAAGTTAGTCTCTAGAGATATTGTAAAGGGTTCTAAAATGTTATTATGCTTGCGCAGAAGCTTAGAGTCTGTAATGGGTATCTGGAAATAGATTCCACTGCACAAGCGATTTTATGAGAGATGCACTCTATATATGACTAGTTTTGAGATGCTACTAATATGAGAGATTATTCGGGCCCTAAAATTTTGTTATATTGTGTATGAATCCATAATTTCCATGTTGCATAATTGTTTCTGTCATGTATATTTTGCATTGACTCACTAACTATGAAATCCTTTTGTGTATTGAAGTATGAATCTAAATATGGTAATGCTAAACCCGATGATGCATTCTCTTTAACTCACTTCAACACACACACATCTTGGATCCTTCGAGTGAGATCTCCTTCCCTTGCGAAAGGTTGCATATGCCAATGATCCTAGACTATAGTGTTACTTTTTGTTGGTAACCTCCGAGAACCCTAGTATCGATTTTGCGCCAACAAATGGTTGTCTTGTTGGGACCTAGGTTTAAAGTGAGTTTTTAGAGGATGCCTTATCATATATTTAAGTCTGATGTTGAGAATTGGTGGGAAAGAAGGTGTGATGAGTTTATACAACAAGAAGCTAAGTTACAACAAAAAATATTTAGGGTTGTGAAGAGCACTATCTTTTATTCGGAACCTGCGAGTGACCAGTACGAGATATTTTGGATTCGATTCTCTAAAGAGGTATTTCAGTGGCTAGAGAGACTACAAGAAGTATCAGAATATAAAGATCACGTCAAGAGAAGATATAACTAGACCGTTGAGTGTTTAGAATCTCTTCACTGGTTAGATCGTCAAATATCTCATGTTGTGGATTTCTGGGTGTAGAGTACCCTGGAAAGATATATTATCGATTTTTGTGTAGAGAACCACCAATCTTTCTCGAAATAAGAAGCCATATATCAAGAAGGATCCAGAGGAAGATTTTTGTCAGAAATCCCTCTATGGAAAAGATTTGGCTAGCGGAAGAAGGGATTCTACCTGTTCCTTCAATTGATATGGCATCGTAAAACCCTACATTCGGGGGGGGGGGAGGTTATTTATGGGAGGGTCATGAACCAATAAGGAAGGAGTTTCTAGATATGGGGGCCAACAAGAGAAGACCTCAAGAAATGAACAAGCTCTAAGGAGGCTTGTGGCTACTAAAAAGAGGTGGTGGAACTAGATGAGAAAGGTAATGGAGAGACCTGATCAATTGTGAAAGGAGATTGATTGTGATGGTAGTCGAAGAAAATAATTAAAGAAATTGTGAGAGTTGCAAAGACACGGAAGGCTAGCCAATTGATGGTTGAAGGAGAAATTTGGGGAGAGAGGTGAATATTCTGCAGGAAGCAGACAGGAGAAGGGAACCTTAGGAGAAAAAGATGAATAAGTAAAGATAGATGCAACCACTGAAGAAGAATTCTCAACCGATACCTCAAAGGGAGCTACGAGAGAGTCAGAACCCACAACACCAGAGAATGTGGGATTGCATCACAAGGTAGATGAAACCTTGCAATAAAATGTGAACCCCCGGATCAATGAACTTCACTCTGTAGGAAAAGGCCCTAGCCCTAAGTCACCTATTCCCCTGATGCCATCTAAAAAATTGGTAGTCTCTACAATCAATTTTTTTGTAGTTTTTATCATTTCTAACCCTTCAAGTACATCAAGTTCAAGTAGTAGTAGTAGTAGCAGTGTGGAGAGTGTTTAAGTTATATCAAAACCAGGACCCTTGAGGTTCATATTGATAGGATCTCCAATTCCATCGATGGTGCATCAACACATGGTGTCTCTTACTCAGTACCCATATTTTTTTTGCAAATGGGATGATGACGTTGAGAAACAATGGTTTCTTTGTGAATCCATTTCGAGGTCTCATGAAACTTTAGACGCAAAGAAATTGGTTTAGTTCTAGACTACTTTGAGGGGTCAAGCTTTAAAATGGTATATGAAATCTATTGAGCTAGGGAATACTCAAGGGAATCCTTTCTATTTAACCCAACTGAAGTAGAAGTTTATCACATAATTTTTCTTACCTCAGTTAGAGAAACAAGCTCTCTCCAAGTTGTGGGAGATAAAACAAAGAGATGGTGAGTCTGTATGGGAATATAACTAAATATTTAAGGATGTGATAGGGAAACTAGCAAAGCCTATCCATGAGGATCACCAGAGAAAATGGTTTATTTAGGGGTTTTTATTGCTAACCCGAATCCCATTGAACAAGCAAAGAATAACTACTTTGGGGGAAGCATTGGAACTAGCCATGAAGATTGAGGATATGACATGCTATCCTGTAAGCTTGCGAGTGATGAGACCACCTGAAGATCATAATATCACAAAACTGCAAGGACAAATCTCTGTGTTAATTGACAATATCCAAGAGTTGACCCTTCCTAGAGCAGGTCAACCACATGTATGGTGTATTAGTTATTATACTGAAGGTCACACAACAGCTAAATTCCCAATATTGATGAGTTCAGTACCCCCAACTCACCCGATGAAACTTCCACCAATAGGAACATCAAGAGAAGTTGTGAAAGTCACTACTGCAGTGCCATTTCACAACCCTTTTTAATACCATGCTTTTCCAAACCATCAAGGAGGCTATAGGGATGAGTATTGTGAGAATTGTAGAAGTCATGGGCACTCTCCTAAGCACTGCCCTATGCTAAAAAAGTACACCTTTGTTCCAAATATAATATATTGTGAATTTTGTGGGTCCCCTACTTATACTACCAACCAATGTAGAGCTTTGGATGCTCTAGCTGACAGATTGGATCGTTTCGCATTCAGAGTCAACGAAACTCCTCAAGGTTTCGAACGATGTCATTAAGTTGGAGGAAACTTTAGAGGATGATGGACTAGAAGAAGGGGAACATACTACTGCTACAAATGTGATGAGCAAGGGAATATCACAACATATTTTCTGCTCCCAATAAGACCATGGTGTTCCTATTATAGAAATAATACCCATTCCACCGAAGATTTCCCTATTTAGATTGCCAAGTGGGAAGACCATCTGAGGCAAAGAGGGGCCAATATGATAAATTATGAACCTAGATCTATAGTTGAGGGAAAATAGCTCAATATTAACATTACAACTAGAGGAGGAACTAAGATCCATGTCGATCTTGAAAGTCCTCATCAGATAAAAATCCAAAAGGAAGTACCTGAGAATACCAAGTGTGAGACTGTAAGGTAGAAGGGATTTTTCAAAGACACAATGGATATGTTCATACAACTGTCTATTTATGCAATGGATGAAGTTGCAGAACCAATTTCGAAGACAAATCCTCACCAACCAAGAGTCACTGGAGAATCACCTACTCAGATGGAGCCCCTGGATAAGGCACAAAAGGTTGTTGATCTATGGTTACAACTATTTTCTGACATTTTGGATAATGAATGACTTATTGGAAAATTGTGGAAAACACTCAAAAGGGCCTTGGGAACCAAAGGAAAATCGGAAGAGTCCATTGCTGCTAACATACCAACAAGGAATGAAAGTAGTATACAAAAAAGGAAGAGGATAACTGGGAGAGAATTATGGTTGAATGCTAACATTAATGAATATGAGATCAGGGACGTTATGTTGGACTGAGGTTCTGATGTCAATATATTTCCAAGGAAAACTTGGGAAGTGATGGGTAAGTGTAAAGTTGTATATTCGCCTATTCAGTTGCAGATGGAGAATCAATACTGCATTTATCTGATAGATAGGATGCAAAATGTTGAAGTGGATTTGTGTGGTGTCAAAATAGTGGTAGAATTTGAAGTCATTGAAATAATGGGGGGGAAATATATGTACCTAGCTTTGTTAGGCATTGACTGGGCCTATGAGAGTTATGCTATAATAGATATTAAGAAATAAATTATGACCTTTGAATTTGATGGCATGAAAGTAACCCAACCTATAGACCCATATCAAGGTCCATTGTATAGTGATCCAACAGATGAGAATATGGAACAAGATTATCTGGATCAACTCTACACTATGACTGCAGGAAACCGAGAATATTACATTAATCCCATTGTATATGGATCCATAAGTTGGCAAATTATTCAGTCTATGGATGAAGATTTTGAAGTTGCTTGGGACAACTAGGTAGGTATGCAAAATTTTCAAGGCATTGCACAATTGTCCGAGCAGTAAGGTGGATTAGAATGGGGACCAGGGAGTGTCCAACATATGATGGTACCTTGGATTTATAGAGTTTTCTCATTAATATGGAGGGCGGGGTTGTGAAAAAACACATAATATCAACACTTGACCTATCCTTGACATCTTCTCCATCCAGGTGGTGGGCTGCTCACAAAGAAACTCAGTCTACTTGGGGTCAAGATCACTATACAACATCAATTCCTTCCACTAACACAAATATTGCAACTGAGACAATATCAGAAGTAGAAGATTCAACTACTATCCTTTGATATATATGATGGTAAGTCCCCAATTGCACACATTGAGCATTATTTATAAGTGTGGAAGGATACACAACTTCCGTCGTCTCTGTGGACAAATCACTTCTTTCAATCTCTGGGAACAATTCCCAAAGATTGGTACATGCACAAGAAAAGAAGAAGACAAATAGTATGCTAGAAGACATTTCAGAATCAGTTCTTCCATGATTTCTTGTTCTCTAGTAAGACTCCCAAAATCACAGTTGTGTTGCAACAAATTAAGAAGATATTGTTTAGTACTGAGGTTAGGCCTAAATATCCACTTACAGTTTTCTATGAGAATGAACACTTTCTTGAATATAGATTATATCCATCTCCTATGAGAGTACCCATGGCTTGTAGTAAAGTTGATAAAGACCCTGAAGATCTAGAGGACTTGGAGGAACTTAGACATTCAACCTTCTAGGAATCCACCAGAATAAGAGAAGTCAATGATACGATATGAGGTCATATCATCAGCTCCTACACTCAACCTTTGCGGTTGTGGAAAGTAAACATAGGGAGTGAAGAACATCCTAAGATGGCATATATAGGTGACTATTGGAATGGACAAACTATGATAGAGATACAATCTCTATTGTGAGAGTGTTGGAAAATGTTTAACAGGAAGCATATGCTTGTCATTGATGGCAAGTATAGCAGTGATGATGGCTTGACTACAGCAGCGATGATCAACAGGCAAATAGAAGATGAGTACAGGAAGAATGCAACAGACGGGCACCAGAAGTATTTTAGGAAGATGCTGCAGAGCAAGCCCGATAAGTTCAGAAGAGATAGTGCAGAGGATTGTTGGTAGGTTATTAGGCAAAGTAAGCTTGTCATTGATGGCAAGATCAGAGTATGCAGTGAAGGAAAAACAAGGACAAGGTACGCTCTGGAGGAGAAGCGCCAGTGATCACTGGATCTCATTCTGAATTCCCGATGGCCGTCAGATCTGAATGAAGACAAGAGGAGCGCGCAGATATGGAGGATAGATCTCGGGCGTTAGATCTGAGCGCAGGGTCTGACCACCGTTGGATCGAGGAGAACCTGCACGATATTTAAAGTGCTAGGAGTAGAGGGCTTACAAAATCCCGAAAGCAGGAGGACCATCCATCTCAGGGGGTTATGTGGACCGTTGATCTGACTCCCTGTTGAAGTTTCGGGGATCGAGAGTTGGAGATGAAAAGTAATATCATCCACAGAGATCCCGATTTCGTGATATACAAAATCGCGACGTAATCTGAGTCGTCAAATCAAGATTAGATCTGGACCGTCGATCCGACTCACGTCAGCAAACCATGTCAGCTAGGAACACGTGGCACAACCAGGTAATGAAAAATGTCAGACTGATTCAACATGCCAAGCACATGTAAGTCATGAATCAGGGTGGCATGTGGAAATTATTTAACACATGTGACATCAGCAAACTTACACCATGTTGAAGTTTCAAGGATCGCGTGTTGGAGATGTCAAAGAAACAATGCAACAGGAATCGCGATTTCGCGATATGCAAAATCGCGACTTAATCGCAGTCGTTGAATCAAGCTAAGATTTGGACCGTTGATTCTAGTCCATGTCTGGGTTTCGAGGATCGCATGTTAGAGATGTCAAAGAAACAATGCAACAAGAATGTTGATTTCGCAATATGCGGAATTGCGATTCAATCGCAGTCATTGAATCAAGCTCAGATCTGGATCGTTGATTACAGCCCGTATCGAAATTTCGCGGATCGAGTGTTGAACATGTCAAAGGTTATTAACATCAGGAATCTCGATTTCGCGATATGCGAAATCGTGACTTGATCGCAGCCATTGAGTTAAGATTGAATCTGGACCGTTGATCCAACTCCTTATCGGAGTTTCACGAATCGCGACATGAAGAGGCAAAAGAAACGATGCAACATGAATTACGAAATCGTGATATGCGAAATCGCGATGTAATTGCAACCGTCAGATCAAGATATGATCTGGATCATTGATTCGACTTATTTACGGAATTTCGTGGATCGGGATTTGTAAGTGACAAGAACATTGAACATCAGGAGTGTCGAAATCGCGATATGCGAAATCGCGGAATGATCTGAACCTTTAGATCAAGTGTTGATCGGAGGGCTACCGATGCACGACACAGTGAAACTGCCAGAAAACATTGATGGCGTCTGCCAGAGAATTCAAAGAGACTTCTGTGTGATCGGCAGAGGAGATGAAGAGTCTCCAAGCTTCGTCCAGTGAAGGAATACTATTCTTAGAAGGGATTGACAGATGGATGAGCCTTGAAGCCTGTAGCTGAAACAAAGAAGGTGAGAACGACTGTAAAAG